>CADWAF010000313.1:0-13187 GCA_902984215.1 Willaertia magna
AGCCTTCTACTTTTTGTTGAATATAAGCCACAGTTGTCTTCCTTAGTGTCATTTCCTCTACCTTACTTCCCTCTGCTAATAGTGTTGGGAATTTTGTAAAAAATCTTAGCAAATGAGCATAACCATAGAGTTCTGATGGTTTTTTTGATTTTAGTTTTGTCTTTTGGATTTCTTCCACTTGTTTTTGTTCAATTTTGTAAAGTAATAATTTTACACAACAACTGTCAAAATAGTCAATTATTCCTCTTAATACAAATTGTGTCATTTCAATTTCTTCTTCATCACTTGATTGTTCTTGTAAAGTTTGTTTATAATTATTAATTATTGTTTGAATATTTTCTTTCATTGGTAATTTATACAATTTTTCTTCTTTTACAATTTGTTTATAATCTTTTATTAAATCATCTTTAAATTTTTGAGGTAAAGTTAACGAAAATAAATTATCTTCAATTTTTCTTTTCTTTTCATTAATTTCAGTATCTTTTTCTTCTTCTTCTTCTTGTTCCTCCTCTTCTTTCTCTTCTTCTTCTTCTTCCTTTTCATCATTTTCTTTATTAATTATTAACAATTCTTTATTATTTAAAAGTAAATCCATAGTTTCTTCTAAAGTTTTACCTGACGTTGCTAATATAGAAATAGACATTTTAGGTTTACCTCTATTCGTACCTAATTTATATTGATTATATAAATAAATTTCATTTTGTGGATAAAATAGAACAAATCTGTCATTCGCTTCATTAAAACTAATCTTTTCATCATGTGATCTATTCCAATTTAAATAGTGAACATGATATTTACCACCGGCTACTTTTTCAATTCTTGCTTGATAATACATTTCTTCACTTTTACAAAAAATATCATCTTGTTCTTTAAATTTATGATTTTTCGGAATAGGTATTAATGGAAAGGATTTATCTTCTGGATTTGGTGGAAGTGATTTTGTTTCTTTTCTTTTGCCCATTTTTTTTTTAATTTATTTTTTTTTTAAATTATTTAAGGTGAAATTCAATGTTTTTTAATCCTCCTCTTCGTCAGTTTCATTGTTATCGGTTGCAGTTGGCTGTTTTTTAGAAGCAGTAACTGCTGTTGGTTTTCTTATAATTGTTGTAGTTTTTTTGGGTAGTGTGGTAATGGGTTTTGGTTTAATTGTGGCCAGCGTTTTTGGTTTTGTTGTTGTTGTAGTATTTGTGGTTGTTACGGTTGAGGAAGCAGAAGTGGTGGTAGGGTTAGTGGTTGTTTTGCTTTCTTCAGAAGTTAAACTTGTTTTTGAAGAAGAGGATGATAAGCTCGTTTTTGAGGCGGATGATTTTAAGGGCAAGGCACTGGGTATTGTTTTAACTGTTGGCTTCTTTTTCATACCAAGAGAAGGTGATATGTCACTAACTTGGCTTTCTTCTTCTATCTTGGCTTTAGAGCTAATCTTCTTCATGTTTTTAATGTTAGACAAGGAAGGAGATGGTCTTATCAGTTGAGGCGTTTGTGTATACTTAAAGCAAGCAAATTGGAGTGCTGTTTTCTCTTTGTAATTATTTAAAAGTGTGTTCTTCACATTCAAAAATTCTGAACTTTCAGAGGTAAGGTTTGCCTCAAAGTCGAGTGAGGGAGAAATTTCAATAAACTTTTGAATAATTGTGCATTGTAAATTCACAATATCCTCAGTATCAAAAGCAATAAGTACGTCATTGAAAAAAGTGAATTCAATGTCTAGTTGTAAAGCGCCATAAACATTTAAACAATCTATTCTTCTTATATATTCATTAAATGATTGTAGTAATCCAAATTTTAATTCTCTGCATATTTCTTGAGGTAAATCTTTTTTAGCCCTAAAATCCAATGTTTCATGATGAACTACTGACACCCCTAACAATACCTCAATTATATAACTTCTTATGGTAGTTGGAAGAGTGGCCTTAGACCATTTCTCCTCAGAGTTCGGTATTCCTTTGGAGAAGAAATGACTTATTGAAGTTACTTTTCTTCTAATGTACTTGTTTTGAATGAGGTTAGACAGTTCTCTGTACTTGTTATACACTTCTTGCACTTTACATTCTTTTTTAAACAATCCTTTAGTAATAGATGGACCTTTTAGCACTTCAATATCTAGATCTATATCATCAAAATCTAGGTCGTCTAAATCGTCGTTAACTTCAATACTTAGTATCTTGTCTTCGAGCATTGTTACCGTTTTATCTATTACACCACCTTCCTCAAACATTGAACAACAATTACACAATAACATTAAGTATTTCTTGTCAGTATCTGGACTTTCTTCTAGTGTTGATGTTAATTTGTAAATACTGTCACCAAAGCAGAGCAGAGCCTCAATAAATAATTGTTTCACATTTTCAAAATTCTACTAAGGTAAATATTTACAGAATGAAATAAAACTTACATCCATTTCATGCATTATAGATGATAGAATGTTAATTAAGTTGAACAAATACTGTTTTGCATAAATGGCTATCCTTGTCGTATTTGATTCTCTAATAAATTTCCAGTCTTCATGTAAATAAAGTGATTTAATTGATTCCATAGTTCTTTCACACAACCTTTCAATTATATCATTTTTCATATCTTGCACGAAAGTATAAAGAGGAGCAATAAACTTTTTAGGGATTTTAAAGGCAGTTAAAGCATTCATGTGCTCAAGGAATAATTGAAGAGCTTCAATCATGTGAGGCTGATGGAAATTGCCATTGTCCATAGAGTCAAACAGAGTTTTAATTACAGCAGAAAAAATATCGTGTATTGCAATAAAAAGACTTTCGATTTCAGCTTCTTTCTGTAAAAGTTATTGTAACTGTCATTAAAAATAATAATATTTACCTTAATTTGTTTTTCTCTTTGCCTCTTTCTGTAAAGCTCCATATTTTTAGTATTTGGTCTTTCTTCTTTTTTTTTGTTTTTGTTTTCAACATTGTATTTATCTTCTATTTTATATCTTGCAAATTTCCAAAATAGTTGTAAATTGTCACTAAACAATACACATATTTTCTTTACAGTTTCCTTAATATTAATAACATATTCTTCAAATTTTATGTTATAAATGAATTATTTTAATTCTTACCTTTACTTATTAAAGATTCGTTATTAGGCAACAAAAATTCTTCATCTTCAATTGCTATTTTTCTTTCCATTTCTTTTCTTCCAACTACTGAAAATATATTTTTCTTTTCCTTATTTTGTTTGGTATATAATTTATGAAATTCCATAGCAGAATCAAACATTTCTTGCATCTTGTCAATTATATAGTTATATTGATTTCTAATATAAAACCAAACGGGATCTTCTTCTTTAGCATCTAACATATACAAATAACCAATCAATCTCTCCTTCTGGTCTTGAGGTACTTCTGGATCTTTTAACTTTGAAAAAAGGATAGAACGAACTCCCTCAATACTTTCTGTTATAGTTACAAATAATTTTTTCATTAATCCAGAATTACTTTGTTTCAAAAAGTATTTAGCCTTCTTATAATCCATAACTATTTTCTTATACTCTTTCTGTTAAAGATAAGTAAATGATTTCTTTAAAAAACTTACCCTCTCAATATTCTCCTTAATATCATATGGGATTGTTAAAAGAAATTTAAGCTTGTCTACAATATTGACAATCGTTCTCACTTCTTCTTGTTTAATTTTTGTGTCAATCATAGGTTTAAAAAGGGCATAACCAGATTTCTGTATATTATCAAAAGTACTTTCTAACCTCTTGACAGCTGCATCATTAAATATATTTTTGTCTTCTTTACCTAAGAAGAATTCCTCTAATTTATCTTTTAAGTAAATATATCTCTCCAAATTATCTTGAACAAACAGCCTTAGTTTCTGTGACTGTTGTTCTTTTCTTTTCCTACAAACAAGTCTTCCTTTCCTTAATGTCTCAAAAGGAACATGATGATGAAATGTTGCTAAATATTTAGTAGGAATAAACCCATCTTCAAATGGATGTAATCCATTCTTTAGTTTTGGTTTTTGTAAGTTTTTAATAATATCTAAAGGGTCTTCACATTTATCGATTTCAATATCTGCTGGTTTTACATTCGTTTTTGGTCTATGTAATTGTATTCTTTCCAGTAGATCTTCTACTTGTTTAGCCTGTCTCCAAGTTTCTGGGATATTCTCCAATAGATTTCTTTCATCCACTTCCTCCTCACTTTCATCATCCGAAGATGCCCAACCATCCATTCCCGAAAACAAATCATCATCAAGTATATCATTTTCCACTACCTTACTTGCTACCTTACTTATCGATTGTTTTTCTTCTTTATTGCTTTTACCATTACTTGATAAGGAGTTATTCGAGGCTGTAGCATTATTAAGGGTAGATTTAATTTTGTTTAGCATTTATTATTTTTGTTTTGCTGTTTATTGTTGTTGTTGTTTGAAAAAGTAAGCAAGGTTTTTTGTAATAATTCCCTCCAACAAAATTTTCTACAAAATTTTCCACAAAATATTTATTTTCTAGCAAACCTTCACCTGTTTTGCAGTTTTGCAAATTTGTGTCTTCTTTCATTGATAAGTAAGTAGTTGAAGTGTTTAGTATTTAAGTAGTTGAGTTGTTTCATATATAAAAAATGTTGTTACAATCATTTTCAATAAAGTTAAGAGTAACCATATCTTTTTCAATATAGTTTTAGAAAGAGTTGATTAATGTGCAACATTCCTGTATTTTCATTATGATCACAATTACGCTTGTCAATTTAAATAATTTCTAGGGATTATTTCCATCCTAAATTTTTTTCCATTTCAAGATACTTTCCTTTTTAAAAAATATATCCATACAAAGTAAAAGTCATTTCAAACAAAACAAACTGTTTTAAAAAACAAAATGTCTACTGCTCCTCTTGCCCCTAATACCACTTTTCCTACTGGTAATAATATAAGCAATGATGTATATTACGCAACAACAAACACTAGAAACGATGATGTTAGCGAAATTGTAACAGATTTAAATGGAGCAATTAAATCAACCCACACTAAACGATATATAATCCAAAGTCTTGGAATATCTTGTTTTATATTAACTATATTATTAACCTTTTCTCTATTTATAACAAGTATTATGCTTTACTTTTTTGCTGATTTTGGAAATGTAGATAATCCAAAACATTGTAAAATGATTGGTAGGATTTGTACATCAGAATATGATCTAGAAGTTAAATGTAGAGGACAATTACTTTATAATAATAGAGAATATGTTTCAATTGATAAATATTCAATATTTTCACCAATTTGGCCACAAGTAATTGATATGACTACGGTAAATTGTTATGTTGATAAAAAGTTACAAAATGTAGCTTTACAACCACAAATTTACTTTTATTCAATTCCTTTCTTAGCTGCATCAAGTTCTCTATTTGGTTTTTCAATTGTTTTATTATTGACTTTTTTAATTATTTTATATTTTACCTTCGTTAGAAAATTAACTTCTTCTAAATTAAGGTATAGAACCATTGATGTAAGTACAGATGAAGAAAGAGAAGGTATTTTAAAGAAGAATTATGCAAAAATTAATCCATAAATAATATTCAATCAATTAATTCTATATTGTTTTGTAAAATTAATAAATGTCCATTATTATGATAAAATAAATTTAAATTTTTTAAAATAATTAAATAATAATTTTCTTTTAAATATTCCTCTAATTCGTCAAATAACTTTTGTTTTATTCATCTACTATAATATTTTGTTGCTTTCAATGTGACTAGAAGAATTATCATCAGGTCTTGTTGGAATTTTTTTTACAAACATTCAAGATCTTGAGTTCTTTATCTTCTTATAAGTATTTAGGGATGACAACTCACTGCATTGCTATTGAATATTGTTTTAAATTACATAATGTAATGATGAATGTTGCATAACAACACTCGTCTAGATTAAATTCTACGTTATTATACAAACAACTTAAAAGTACATTCTCATTGGTAAACAATTGACAAATTATAAACAACATCACAGTTTTCAGTACTGAATAATTAAATTTAATAAAAAAATAAAACAAAAAGCAAAATGGGCTGAGGCGGGCCAAGACCACCACAACCTCCACCAACAACACCAGTATTAGCTCAAAATGATGATAGTAATAGATTAAATAATTTACAAAATACTCTTGTAGGAGCTACATCAGGTATTCGTTCAATTTCCGTTTCCTATATTATCATTTCCGTATTGTTGGTTTTAGTTGTCGTCGGTCTTTTATATTTTTTTATGAGAAGAAAAAGAAGATCTACAATGAGAACAGTTGAAAATCTTTAATTTTTTTTTCATTTATTTATTAGATACAGTGAATGACAATACTTTCTTGTTAATTTTTATCTCTTTTTATAATTTTAAATTTAAATTAAATTGTTAAGTTGTTGATTAAATTTATTATTGAAATTGAAAAAGGGAAACAAGTTGTATTTGAAAATTTGTATCGACTCTTTTTTTTTGTATTTTACGAATAAAAACTTTACTATAAAAACAAAAAGTGGCGCCTTTTTTAAAGTAATTATTACAAAAAAACTACAAGAAGAAGAATGCAGAAACAACTCTTTTCAATCAAGCCTTCAAAATCAAGTGTTGCTTTGGTTGGTAATAAAGGTAATAGTAACAATAGCTCAATTGCAGCTGGAAGTATTGTTAGAAGTAATGTGAGTTTAAAACCTCAAGAGACAAAGGCTAAAACAAAATATGATAGTTTAAAGAATGCAGCTGAAAGATTACTGTCAGCAAGAAGCCAACATAAGGTAAATATTCAATATACAACTTTTAATTTCTTAATATTTAATTTAGGTTTCTTTAGAGAATAAGGTTAGTATTTAAATCTTTACAGAATTTGTATAGACTGTTCACTATTTACTATAGTCCAAGCTTCTTAGTCAAACAGAACAATGCCTTAAAAACTTGGAGGACGTTGTTTCTGATCTATCCAAAGCTAAAGTTAAAGTAAGTTCAAGGTTTATTAATCATAGTTGACCTAACATACAATAGTTAGAGGCAATGAACCAAACAGAAGAGACGAGAATAGAGAAGCTTAAATTGGGAAGTGAAGCTACTGAAAAAGCTGTACAAGGAGTTAAGGTGCTACTATCTGATGTTCTTGAAAAAAAGAAGTTTGCTTTAGATGTTGTAAACAGCTTTAAGGATGCACTCCTTTATGATCAGAAGCAATACGAAATCTATCTTGATAACTTTCATAAATTACAAGAAAATAATAGCTATTTAGATGACCAATTGAAGAGAGGTAAGTACTTTGTTTTTTACCACGAATGTTAATTTTTCGATTTTAGCTTCTAATCAAAGAAACACTAAGGAACAAACAAAACTATCAATTGAAAGGGAGATAATTGAAATAAATAACAATATCAATGCCCTAGAAGCAGAGGAGGGCCAAACAAGGAATAGACTTTTGACAGCTCAAAATGACATTGAAAAAGAAGAAATGTCTGTAAATAATTATATTCAAATGAACGAAAATTCTAAGAAGGTTTTAGATGAATTATTTAGTTCTGAGCAAAGATTGGTGTCACAAATTGAAACTTTACAATTAAATGTAGAGCAAATAACTAATCAAATTAACCTTACTTATTCTGATGTGGTAAGTAAAAGCGTAAATACTTTTATTATATTTTGTTTTAGAATGAAGTCGAAAATTTAATTAATTCATTCAGAGAAAGCAGTAATGCATTGCACTTTAAAGATGGATTTGAAAGACTCAAACTAAAGGGAAGTAGTGAAGTTAATAACTTGGATTGTAACAAGATAGTTTATTTAACTCAACAAATAACCAAAAGTAATAAGGAGTTAAATAAATTGAAGGAATTACTGGAATCTTCGGTGAAGGTGAATCAGTCACTTGAAAGTAATATTGAATCAATTTCTTCCAAACTCCAAGACAAAGATAAAGAATTGGCATTAGAGGAAGAAAAGGTAAGGAATACCCTTGCAACAAAGGAAGCAGTGTTTGGAGAATATGAAAATCAATTAAGGGAAATTAGTGAAATGAAAGTTAAGATAGATTCTCGTAATCAACATTTACAACAAAACAATGCTGAAATATTTGTAGCTGAAAATCGTTGTCAAATCGCTATTCAAGAACTTCAAGACAAATGTGACAAAGCAAATGAAGGTTTAGTTAACAAGCAACAAACTCTTGAACACAAGAAAAGAAAAGTAGAACACCTCAATAAGTCGATAGAAGAAACTGCTAGATTAGGTCAAGAAGCTGATAATAAACTAGTGGAAACGGATGTATACCTCCAGCAACTAGATTCAGCATTAATTGATGCTGACAAAGAAATAGAAATTAGTGAAAACGAATTAAGACAAAGAGAAAATAATCTTGTCCTTCTTCGTGAAAATCACAAAAACATACAAAAGGAAATAGAAGAAGGAAAATCAACTATAAACTCTGATTCTATGTCAGGATTAATGGATGAAACTTCATACATGAAAGCCATTGAAGAATTCAAGAATGAAAAAGAGAATGAATTCAAACTGATGAGGGAGCAATTAAGATTACAATTCCAAGAAAAAGTAAGTAAATATTCAATCCTTCCTTGACTAACTCTATCAAGCTACAAAGGGATAAAGAAGAGATTGACAATAAAAAGTTACTAAATATTAAAAAGAAATTAGAAGAAAATTACCAGAAACAAGCAAGTGACTTGGATGAAAGTTACGGCAACATGTTAGATTCATTAAATACTACCATTAAAACATTGGCTAGAAAGATAGAAAGATTAGGAGAAGGAGAATCATTTGAAGAAATTTCTACTCCAACAAGTACAAGTAAAAAGTTAGAGTTCAATTCAGCATCGGTAAGTAAATAATTTACATCTATTATCAACAATAATTAGAGTACAAGAAGTAATAATGGTGTAGGAAATAATAGTGATTTTCCATTCTCTATAGATTTTGCTGACGATCTATTTACAGATTCCGAGTCAAAAAGAGATAACTTTGATTTCTTTGATGAAGAATTTTAAATTTATCCTACCAACAATGATATTAATATTACAACAATATTTACTAAAATTAAAGGTATTCTTAATAATGTTCTTACAGCATGTAATAGATTAATTATTTTAGATTTAATACTTTCTTCTCCTGCAACTTCCGGACGATAACCAAATCCAACTTTGAAATATTAAAATTGATTTCCATTTGAATTCTGATCACTTACTTCTTCTCAAAAATCTTTCTTCATTCAAAACTGCAACAGAATTTATGAGTAAAACAATAATCTTAATCAGAGTCCACAAAGACATTTTTATGGTTTGGGCTTAAAACAGATTTTGCTTCGTCACCAAATAATTTTTATGCAGTACACCAGGTTCGAACCCATGCTTGCATTGTTTGTGTTATCAGAATTACAAAATGTTTATTTAAAAAAACTTTTAAGAAAAGTTCTATCATTTTTAAAAATAACTTTTTTAATCATTATTAATTTTAAAATCTAAATCATTACTCAATTTAACTCTCTTTAAATTTTCTCTAAAATTTTCAACTCGCTTCTTTTTCTTTAATTCCCTTAAATCCATTTCCTTTTTCATTTTAAAATAAGTTTTACATTTTTCTTGATAAGATTCACTTTCATTATGTTTAGAAAATGAATTAAATCTCAATAACATTGCATGTTCACCAATTACACAACTATTTAAATTATTGTAATCCATTTCTTTATAGTTTACAATTTGTTCTTTATATTTTTCTTCAAAATTAATTGTTGTATTATTAACGTCAATTTCATTTGCTGTTTTTTGTTTAATATTATAAACAACATTATCCTTTACAATAATTACACCAAAATCATTTGTATCTTCACCAATATAATTAATTTTACCATTTACAATAAAACCTTCAGGTTTTAACACAACGTTAATAATATAAACTAACCAATCAACATAAAACTTTTCATTACCGTCCCATTCCAACACATTTTCTTCTTTATTATAACACCATTGACACCATAAACTTGGTTGACATAAAGGCGGTGAATCATAATTTGAACATAACAAATCGTTATGGTCAGAAAAACTAATATCTGTAAAAAGTCTATAACTCCATTCTAATGGATTTGGATATTTTTCTAAAACAGTAGTTAAATTTGGATTGTAAAATTCAGCTTCTACACCGTAAAGTTGAATAATTTCTTCAATTGTTTTCTTTTCTTTTTTTACAATTTCTTCTAAATTATATTGAATTCTTCTTGTTAAGCTTAGGATTTGAATTTGTTGTAATGCTTTTAGATTTGTAGCCAAATTTTTATTTAAATTAAATTTTCCTTCAAATTCTGTTGGGTAGTCCATTAAATTGTTTATTATTTACGTTTTGGTCGCGTGCGTGTTCAAAAACTGTTTTATTTTTTTTTATTGTTTTGTAACCCTGCATGGTTTGCTTGAGCGAAGAACGGCCGGTTTCTTCTGTTGTAAAAGAAGAAGAAATTGAACTACCAAGAATAAGATTTCCAACAGCATCTTCAACGATATTTGTCATTTCAAAATTTTGTGTACTATTTGTTAAATAAGTTGACCACAATAAATTACCGTTATTAGAATCTAATCTCATTATAAACGTATTATATTGAGAGTTTTCTAAAACCTTAAAAACTGTATTGTTATAGGTAAATTTATCCTTATAAAATCCATTAACGTGTAACTCTCCTCTGCGATCTAAAAACATGTTTTTCACAACGATTTGGTTTTCATAAGAACCAAAACGAATCTCCCAAACAAGTTGTTGATCGTGTGACAGCTTTCTAATAATTCCATCTATTCTTCCATAAAAATAACTTGTCCCGTCACTAAACGTTCCATAAATAAAACCTGCTAAATAGTATTCATTTGTGTTTTGATTTGCAATAAGAGAAAAAGGTTCACCAAATATGTCATGAGCCTTAGCTGTGATATTGCCTGACATAGAAACGTTAAGAGTGAATATTTGAGAAATATAGCCATATTTGGGGTTATATGTAAATAAATTCTTTAGAATAAGAGTTTTTGTGTCTTGTTTTAATGTCATATTATTTCCAGTAAGATAACCGACAACAAAGATGAATGGTTCTCCACTAAGAGTGCTTCCTAAGGTAACATCTCTAAAACTACATTTTCCCTTGTCAGTTGTAAGTTCTGTATCAAAACGAACAGTTTCCACTTGATTGTTGAAAGGAACATCAAATGCCATTAATCTACAATCTCCATTATTAGAATCATTAGTTCTTTTATCAATTGTGACTATCACAGTATCTTTGTTATTAGAGATATCTTCTTTAACAATAATATTAGTTGGCACTTGAACTTTGGTTTCTTCATTTTCGAAAATAAATTTAGCCCAAACGCACTCTCCAGTTGTACTATTTAACTTTGAAATAACACTGACCACAACTGGATCAGTTTGTGCAGTTGAAGATATAACAATACTTCTTTCACAATTCTTCCTTAGTTGATGCTAATTGTAAATCAATTTTTGAAATAAAATTATTTGGAGTGCCAACAACATCACTAAAAACAAATTCTTGTTTTGAAATAACTTTTTCATAATCAACATTAATTTCACATTGATTTCCTTTAAAACCTTCTTTACATTTACAATTATTGTAACCAACACACTCTCCATTACTGCCACTACACACTTTTGACTTGTCAGTATTCCAAATGCCATGACATTGAAATAATTCACATTGTATACCGTAATAATTTGCGTCACACATACAAACGTCATTTAAAACGCAACTACCTCTTCCATTACCACAAACCTTTGTTGTGTCATTTGCTGCAACGTTATAACATTTATACTGTGGAATACATAATGTACTTTTCATTGGATCTGCAAGGAAATCTCCCGAACAAGTACTTCTATAAGGGATAATGAAAATGGAATCTCCTTTCTTTGAAACGCCAAATTTCCAAATCTTATTGGTTTGTCTTGGGATTGCTATTCTGTTAAATTTGACACCTGTCACTTCTGAATATTTTCCGTTATTGATAAAATAATTATTTCCTATATTAATGGCTGGATTGTAATTAATATTATCTTGTACAATGTTATTAAATAAGTTATATTTCTTAAATACTTCATGATCTTTTAAGGATTGATAGTTATTGTAATTACCACAGGCGTATAAATTACCATCTTTTTGTAAAGTAAATAAAATATTTAATTTTGATATTTCAATTTGATTAATTAAATTATTTGTATAATCGTTATTTCTATAAATTAAAATTGGTGTAAAAGTGTCAAAATAATTTGTCAGGTTTTGTAAACAAGGATGAGTTGTAACATTACCAAAAGCATAAATATTTTCCTTATTAGATTTTAATACACAAATAAAATTAGAATGTGACAATAACAATTTTTCCTCTTCATTATTATCATTTAATGATAAACATTTATAATCTGTAATTAATTCACTATTAGGTAAGGTAACTTCATAATTATAATTTTTACCAAAAATTAGTAAACTTCCTGTACTTATTTTTAATAAAAATAAACGATATTTTGTAACGAAACACATTTGAACATCAATTTCGTTATTATTGTAAAATAATGTGTGATTAAATTTATAGTTTTGTAAAATATTAGGATCATTGTCAGGTTTGTTTTGTAAAATAAAATTAATTAAACCTGATGTTTCCACTGACACAGTTTGATCTGACAAGTCAAGAACTAATTTACAACTGGAATATTGATTAAAATCAACATCTAACACAATCTTATTATCACTTTTATATTTTGTGTATTCTGTCACCGTTGCGTTCATTGTGTCATTTAAACCTAAATTATTAAAAGTATTTACACCCTTCGCAAATAGCGTATTATTCCAAGTTAAAATTCCTCTCGCATATTCATCTCCAATAATTTTAATTCCCTTCTTTTCATCTGGACCATTACTTCCCAATATTGGAGAAAAATAAATGTTATTTCCATTATTAGAAATGTCACCTAAACCATACATTACTCCATTAAAATCTACAAACAATGTATAATTTTCAAATAGTTTAATATCCACTACTAATATCTTTGTATCTGGATAACTTGTATTTTTAGGTAAGCCCGTAATTATATTGCCAGCAGTTGCTTCATCTAATTGTCCGTGTACATTATTTCCAAAGAAAAAACTGTTATATGGTGGTAGATTTGAATAATCTAGATCACAGGTATTTTCTTTTTTACAAACGGTATTTGAAAAGTATGGTTTGAAAC
>CADWAF010000316.1:0-25005 GCA_902984215.1 Willaertia magna
CTCATACTAACAGGGGCAGAATATTTAAAAGAACTGTAACTATTTGTATGAGAGTTAAATGAACCTGCGTTTGATGGTTTTGGAGGAGGTAAATCTAAGAATACATTGTCAGCAATATTTTGTAATTCTTCAAATAACTTCCCTCCATATAACTGAACACCAGGATCCTTAAAGTTATTGCACTGCTGTTGCTCATGTGCTCTTAACAAAGATGGAAGATAATGAACTCCCCATTTCTTGTACCAGTCAACTCTTGACAACGCTTTAGTAACTTGTCCTTCATTGTCGTTAGTGCTTTGAACATCTTTAATTAATGCCTTAATACGTTCGTCATCTTTAGAAGGTAAGGAAAGTACCTCTTTGACAGTTTGTTTTAATAATTCTTCTGACTCCTTTACATTTTGGTTTTTAACCTTTTCCATACATTCTAATATTCTATCAATATATAATAATCTACTATGTTGTACATATAATTCATTCATATCCTTTGTTCTTGTAATGTCCTTTAAATCACTTGTAACTTCTTGTCCATCGTACTTTAATTTAACAGAAAGTAAAGAAGTATCAACAAATTCACTTAAATCAACGCTACTTCTAATTTTCAAAACAATATCTCTTGTTTGACCGTATTCTATGGCGCCTAAATTGATTTCATTATTTACAACATTTTTATAACCAAATGTCTCTACGACCTTAATTCTATCATCTTTACTTTCAAAAGATATTTGAGCTCTCTTAACAGCTGTTGCTAGCACATTACTCATTTGGTTGACAAAGATAGTTCCAACCATTGAACAATCTGGAATATAAGCATAAGCACCACTTCCAATACGAGAAATATCTGATAATAATTTACTGTCAAGGCTATAACCAAATCCAAAAGTATGAATTGTGCAATTTAAAGGATTATTTGAAATGTGTCTCTCTAAAGTACGTATCTCACCTCTTGGTGGTGAGATGTTTGGTTCTCCGTCTGTTAATACAACCAATACAGTGTTACTTTGTAAACAAGAAGGATTTTTAGTCATTTCCAAACCTACCCTCAATCCATCCCATAAATTTGTTTGACCATCAGCTTCTATTTGTTGAAGTTTGCTACTTGCTAATCTTCTTCCATTTTCATTCATTTTAGTAAGGGAAAGGATAGTTTTTGCAGAAGTACTGAAAGTAATAATTGCTAGTTGATCTTGAGGTTCTAGCACATTAATAATAGTTGACATGGAATGTTTTACAAGGTCCAATCTTGAAAATCCATGATTTTCATTTCCAGCAGTTGTGTCATCCGCGTCTTGTCCCATAGAACCACTCACTTTCACAATAGGTAAGAAATGAATTAATTAATCACAAATAAATACTTACCATCCAAGATGCAAATAAAAGTACTTGGTTGTCTCTTACCTTCTTTTGGAGGAATTGCTGAAATGTGAATCAAAGCCTCTTTGGAATTTAACATGTGTGGATTTAAGGAAAGTTCAATTGGCTCTACAGAATGAACAAC
This sequence comes from Willaertia magna, assembly GCA_902984215.1. Classification (NCBI taxonomy): domain Eukaryota; phylum Heterolobosea; class Eutetramitea; order Acrasida; family Naegleriidae; genus Willaertia; species Willaertia magna. The sequence continues at coordinate 1,499 of CADWAF010000316.1, forward strand.
AGGAGTTGTTGGAGGTACAGTTTGTGTAGTTGTGACATTGCGATTGACACTAGTGTTGGAATTTAAAAGTTGTTCGATAGTATTTCTTAAAGCAATGTTTGGTACTAAATTTTCGGCAGTCATTGGTTGACGAGTCATCGGAGAACAAGCGTGTATTCTTAGCCATTGAACTATTGCTGAACGTTCATATGTATGACCATCTACACAAATAACTGGATCTTTCATAATCTCTTGGGTTATTGGACAATAACATTCTACTGGCAAAGTAGGGTCAGTTTGCATTGTTTTTTTGTGTTTGTTTTCTCCATGTTCTTCTCCTCTTTAAATAGATTTCTCAAGATCAATTTTGAAAATTGGAAAAAGTTCATGTTTATTAATGTAAACAAATTTGAATGAAAATTCATGATTTCTCAATTGCATTTCTCAATTGCCTTTTGTTGAGTTTGGTGTTTTGAGAGTTACCTGGTTAATTGTAATCACACAACATTAAAATTTAGTTTAATTTTTAATTCTTTATTCAATTATTTTTATTATCATAACTATTAAAAAATTAATAATAAATAAACAATTTTTATTGCAGCGTACAACATTAAAAATAATAGTACAAGCCAATTACATAATTAAAAAATGTCTGCACCTTAATTAATTATAATTGGTTTGAAAACCCGTAGAGGTGCTACTGTTAGGGATATCATTAAGTTTACTGTTCATCATTGTGTTATTCATTTGCCAAGTTAAAGAGTTGTTGTTTGGTTGTGTTTGACTTCCGGTATTGTGAGAGGATGAGTACATGTTATTTCCATTAGAGAAAGTTTGGGGAGTCATCGGAGATGTTTCATTCATATTATGAGTAAAATAATGATTATTATTTAAACTACCCGTTTGCATATTTACATATTGTTGTTGCTGTTGTTGTTGAATGTAAGAATATAATAATGTCATTGTATTGTTTTGCTTTTCAATTACTTGTTTCAAATTGGTTTTTAAATCACTTAATTCTTTTAATTCACGTTCTAATTGATTGGTAATAAGAGCTAACTTATCACTACTATTATTTATAGTGTTTGTTTGTTGATCAACACTAACATTATTGTTACTCAAAGGAGAAGTTGGTTGAAAATTATGTGGTTGTGTAACTGTCATCATATTATTGTTCATCATTTGTTGAGGAGAAATACTTCCAAGAGGAGTAGTTGGGGTTCTGTTAAAATTGGTTACGGGATTGGTGTTTATTTGGAATGAATTGGTACCAACTTGATTAGAATGGAGTGGGAAAGGGTTGCTGTTACTACCAACACTGACATTGTCACTGGTGGATAGTTGTTCTTGTTTGTTGGTTTGGGTAAATCCTTGTTGATAGTGGTATTGTGGGTGTGTGCTGTTTAGCATATTGTTGTTTTTATTTATTCGAATTAAGTGGATTTGTTCTTTGGTGTTAGGGGCACTTTACACCGATTTTCCAATAGATCAGAATTCTGTTTTGTTGGCTGTGTTTTTGAAGGCTGACAGCTCGGTTTAGAAAACAAAATTTAATTTTAAAAAACAATGGCAGAAGAGGAACTTAATTTTTTAGTTGTTGAAACTGAAGTAAACAACTACATTAGCAAGTTTAATTTCGGGCCGCTATCATTTGATGATACAGATAGCATGGAATTCCTTTTAAAAACTATAAATGAAAGTAATGGTTTTGTTTCCGTACATCAATCTCCATTGGATACTTTCAAATCGTTATTGAGAAACAAAGGTATTAAAGTACCAGATAACTTGGATTGCAAAACAAGGGGAGGATATGAAAACGTAAGTTGATTATTGTCAAAGTGTTCTAAATCATTTTAGTTGTTGCGAAGTATTTTAAGTTTGAATTACGCTGTCACCACCAATAGTATTCCGCCAAAACAGGACGACCAATCCAAAGGGTTATTTGATGGAGTTGTTAATTGGGTCAAAGATAGGTTAAAGAGAACTAATGAATTTGAGAAAATGTTAGAGTATCTCTCTGTTATTAAACAATCAAATGGTACAGCAAAAGAAATAGATCAATTCATAATTTGTAAAGGATTAGACCACGTTGCTGTAAAATACGAGAGTATTTTTAAGTATTTCATTAAAAATACAAATTTATCTGACAATGAAAAGTTTTATTCTGAGGTATTCCAACCTTTATATCAATTAACATATGATTTATTTTTATTTCAAACTTATCCAATTGAGATGTTACCATTGATTGTAAATCAAATATACTACTACTATATGTTGCCAGAAAAGTACATTCGAATTTTTGAAAAATACTTAGAACAATTATTTAGTCTTGTGGAAAGCTTTATTCAAAATATAAATGTGATCAATTTTAATCAATTAACTCAAACAAGCACAAATGTTTGTGACATTGCCAGACAGAAAGTATTTGCTAATGAAAGACTCTCATTTAAGTTTAAGCTTCAATTCTACTTGGTAGCACTTGCCTCACAACTTCAAAGTAATAGGGAAAAAAATCTTTGGAGTGGTTTATGGGAAAGATTTAACAACAACCCATGTTTGACAGTGGAAGAGCATATTTGGGCTTTACAATATTGCTCAATTTTTATGTCAAACAAGCAAATATTGAATACTTTCAAGAGTGTTAAGAAATTAGAAACAACATTCCACTACATATTGAATTGTATTACCGATGAAAATATGAATATAGAATTTCAGCGTTTGTGGAGTGATTCTTTTCTTCAAAAAGTTACTAAAGAAAATATAGAAGCGTTTGGTAATATTTGCTTTGAGTACTTTTTGAAAATGGAAACGGCATACGGAAATGAGAACAGAGCATTAAAAGAAGTCGTAAATGTATTAAAGCCACTAATTATTAAATTATTGGATAATGTCACATTATTTACTGATTTTTATAAAAATAGTTACAACAAGGTTAATGTAAAATACAAAACACTATGTTCCGCTTTACTCAGGGGACATTTAATACAAAGCATACCAAAGCAAAGTGTTACTGCTTTTAATAAGTTCTTGGATTTTGTTCCTGAACTAATAGAAGCACCAACATTTTTAGAATTCTTGGAAAAGAAAGAAAATTCTGTTACTGAAGTTTTAAAATCTGTTAACAAATTTATTGAGGTAAAGCACCCTGATTTTAAGGTGATTTTAGATATTATTAAAAGAATTTTTAAGCTAAAACGCTTCACTTATAGTGATGCTCCTCTAGTGTTTGAATGTCAGGCATTAATTGATTATTTTGTACATTTTGATATTTTGGATTTAGCTGGGCTGAAACAAACATTAATGACTCTATTTAAATTGCCTCAACATGTAAAATATTATTTTGACCAGTTGCAGTTATTTGCTCCAACTGCTTTGTGGAAGGACGAAAAATGTGTAACTCCTTTACATATAATTTTGGTACAAGCAATAACTGAAGCACACATTTCAATTATAATTGACAAAGAAAAACAGGCAGATTCCAAAATTAGACAAGTTGGATTGGAGTTGTATAAGAAAAAATCACATCCTGCAGCCTCTGTTATTTATTCCTCTGCTCTATCATTAATAGATGTTGGTTTGGTGAAATACAATCCTCCAGTTGCAAAAGGCAGTGGACTACGTCCTTTTATTGACTATTGGAAAGAAAGAAAGGAATCTAAAAAACAAAGTAAATTTGATTTGGCATATCTAGATTTATTTAAGGATAAAGTAGAGAGTGTTTTCGAGACATTACTTGAGAATATTCTTTCAAATCAAGTAATGTTTAAAGATTTGAGATCTTTGGAAATAAATAGTAAAGAAGTTACAACTATTTATAAAGAATTAAATATGGATGTTGATATTAAAGAACATATTACAAAACTCAAATTGGAATTTAATGACATGTCAAAAGAGTACGACAAGTACAATAGTGTTTTAAAGTGGATGAAAAAGTATCCAGAATTAACGTCAGTTATGGAAAATATAACTATTGAATTGGATTTTGAAAATAAATCATTAAATGATGTACAAGAACACATTGAATATATTAAATCTCAATTAATAGATATGAATGAAGAAACCATAGAATATATTTCATTTTTTGAAAAAGAAGACAGTTTATTGTTTGATGCATTATTTAGAAAATCTTTAGGGTCAATTGGCAATATTGAAGATTTTAGTAAAGTAAATAGTCAATTTAATCTTGTACTTCAATTCCTGAAAGTCATTTGTGAAGGCAATGATGTCACAATTGAACAATTACAAACATTTGATATCATGAGAATAGCTAAAGAAATTAGAAGAGCAAAGAAAACTATGAATAGTGAGATTTCTATTATTAAAAGATTATTGAATTCATCTCCTCAATCCCATCTTAATATTGATATGGATAGATTGCAAAATGCTTTGAAGCTTCAAGAAATTGGTAGCGAGATGATGCATTTAGTCAATTCTTTAAAAAATTATAACATGGATTGCACAAAAGAAAACAGTTTTAAGGATATTGAAGAGATACATAACAATAAGTTACAAGATATTTCTATCGTAAAACTATCAGAAGTAGGCCATCTTGTTGAAACTATTGTAAAGTCATTGAATGGTTTACAATCATTTCATTTTAAATATTTTGAAATTTTAGATTCAGAATCTAAACCTCTGGTTCAATTCTTAAAAGATAATTTAGATAATTTTGATGCCTCTGTAGGAATTATAAGAACTAGAACAAGAAATGATAAATTTGATGAGGGTTTACTGAATTCTTTGATGGTTTCTAAACAATTAATTGAACCATTTCTTGATAATTCTGTTTCTTTTAAAGTTTTAGCTGAAAAAGTTCAAGCACTCTTTCCTGAAGAGGAAGATTTATCAAAACTTGATAACTTAAATAAGGCCAATGAAAATTTACAAAGAATCAAACTCTTATTTTCTAAAACTTCTTCCTATTCCTTAGATGATATATTTGGATCAGTAAAAACGTTTATGGAGACTGGTGTATATATCAGCTCTTTAGAAACAAAGGAATTAATCCTTACATATACCAGTGCAAATAATGAGCTTCAAATTTATGGCGAAGATTTACTGGATTTTGTCAGAATAGCTATATTTAGATTATCTGATGATGCTCAATACGAACAGAATGCTAAATCCAATCTGGAAGATTTTATCCAAAGTTATAGAACAGCTCAGCAAATTCACGATTTAATCCTTGAACTATTCGCTCAAGGTCATCCTGAATTTGTGATGGAACGACAAATAAATATTGGTAAAAAAGGAAGTATTAAGAAAGAACAAATTCATAAGTACATTAACCACTATGAAGTTAGTTTAGATGATTGGAAAGAAAACATTAGATTATTAGGGGAAGAAATCCCACAAGTATTAAAATTGTCGCAAAGTCAATTAATCAAATTATTGCAATTAATTAGAACAGTTGATGTCCTATCACAACACAATGTATTAGAACCATATATTGTGACAATGTTTTCCGATGAATTTAAATATAATGGAGAATTTAACCTTCCTTCCGCAGAAGAATTACATAATATCATTACCGAAATTAGGAATATTCAATTAAAACCGAAGTACGAACTTGAACAAGTTAAACAATTTATTACATTGTTAATGGATCTATTGAAATTAGATAGCAGAGCAAATGTTGGAGGAAAAGTAGCAAATACCACAATAATTACCGATATTGATTTAAAGAACAAATTACGACTTATTCTTGAGCTAATTGGACCAGTTGATGCCGATATTGAAATTTCTTTGAAAATGGGAAGCTTAGTTCAGAATGGACAAGTTATGTTTTGTAATGAAAATATTTCAAAAGAAGAAATGCAATGGTTTTTAAAGAGAAGAAAAGGTTTCCCTGGACTTAAATATGTAATGGTAGATGTAGATAAATTGTCTACCTCCATTAGAGAAGAATTAATTAAATTTGAGCATGAAGTATTTGAAAAACAATTAGCGGCTGGGGAAACTTATCTTTTATTCAACAATGTTTCGAATAGAGATGCATTCTCCTTTTTGGAAACTAAAAAAGCTGAATTAGACGATAAAAATTGGAAAGAGACAGCTGGATATATTAGAAAAGAATACTTAAAGTCAAAATGTAAAATATCAGAAATAACAGTTATTCATGGTGAGGCTGCTAGTGGTAAATCAAGATATATTAGAAAACAAGTAGAAGATGATGAAAGTTATTTAAGGATGGTTGTGAATGAAGATTTTGACAGTGATTTATTTTTATATAAATTGAAAGAAGTGAAAGAGAATAGATTATTTATTCATTTCGATATTTCTACGTTTGCTGATTACTCTTATCTTGAACAATTTTTGTTTAATTGGACCATTTGTGGTTTTATTTATAGTGCTGGGGGATTTATAGAAAAGATATCTATTGATAATTTAGAAGACATTAGAATTTACTTTGAACTTCCTAAACTTTTAAATAATGATGTCAATGAAAGACAATTATTACAAATCATTGATATTATTAAAGATAAGAAAACTGATGCTTTACCGAATTTTGATTGCTCTTCGTTAAATGCAAGATTGGTGGCAACATTCATGAAATTATATGAAACTGGCCTTGTAGATAAACATGACATTATTTTAAATGTTGAAAATCGTCTCTTATCTTCTGACGAAACATCTACCATTTTAAATAGATATTTTACAAGAAGTAAGGTAACTAATACCAACACCCACAGAAAGTTATTTATTAAATTACTTGCAGATAAATGTTATCAATTAATACGATATCACAATTGGTATGAGCAACTTGATGACGAAGATTACAAAGGAGAGTTACAAAGAGTATGCGCTGTTATTAATTCAAAGCTTTTCCCAATATTTTTAACTGAATGCGAAGTAATGAGTAATGACGATATTAAGAGCTGTTGGGCAGATTTACCTGTGGCATTTACAGTGTTTAATTCAAAGGAGCACCTTATGGAATTTGATGTTATTAAATGTCCAAAGTGTAAAACAAATACAGATTCTTTAAGAGGTTTGGTAAGGGTAATCGATATAAAGCCTGATAACTTAGAAAAAATAAGATCAACACTGAGTGCTAGCTTGAATTTGTTGAACGTACCAATGATTGATTTATGTGAAAAGTTTAATTATTTACTTACAACAGATTTTGCAATTAAATTGTTACTTTTGAATGAAAGAAGAAAGGTAAATCGTTCTCTAATTTTAGAAGGTGACACAGGCTGTGGAAAAACCGAAATATTAAGATTCTTTGCTGAAGTTTTAAATAATAATAGTGATATAATGCCTGATATTAAGTATGAATTATATTTGTGGTTACAAATTCAACTAAAACAGTTTGTAAAGCAACATAACATTGACACCAATTTAAAATATAAGGACATTAATAAATTAAATGCAAGGGAAAGTATAATCACTTTATTGAAGGAAATAGAAGATCAAGCAGAAGAACAAATTGTACTTAACTTTGTTAAGGGTTTAGTGAAATACTTGGCGAATATATTTGAACAATATAGCCTTTTAAAAAAAACAGAGATTATTGACAACATCATAAACAAGTTCAAAGACGAAAATATTGAAGAAAATCAAATTCGTAGAGAGCAAGTTAATGAATTTTTGATTGAATGCGAAAAAGTAAGACCAGAATGTGTATTTTACAAAATCTTAATGCATGGTGGTATTTCTCCACAAGAAATTAAGCAAACTATTGGTGATATTGTAAAAAAAAACTTGGAAAACGTGGAAAAGTATGAGGATTTTGTAACTGTGGTTTTCATTGACGAATTAAATACCACAAAGGCCATGGGTATTATGAAAGAGATATTTATTGACCACTCATTAGATGGAGTAAAACTACCTAAATCGGTTTTCTTTGTAGGAGCTATTAATCCATTTAAAAAAGAAGAAGATGCTGAATTTGTTGTAAACCCAATGGCCCCTTCTATGGAATTCATTAAATTCGATTATGCAAATTTAACTCCAAAACAAGAAGAAGAATTACTGAAATTGTTATTAAAGATGGAGGAGAAGGAGAAAAATCTTGATGAAACAAAGTCGATTGAAATACAAGAGTTGATTTCTTTGGGACAAACCTTTGTTGCAGAGCAACGACTGAAAAAAATTCGTGTGAGTATTAGAGATATAACGAGAGCAAATAAGTTATATTGGTTTTTAATGGATAATGATATCCTTTATACAGAGGACTCTACCAGTGACGATCACAAACATATTGTTTGTCTTTTCATGGCCGTAGCACTAGCTTATTATTTTAGACTAAAAACTGATAGAAGAAGAAAGTTTGAGGAAAAAGTTGATGATCTCATTGGTAAACAATTCCCTCAATATTTATCATATAAGTTTAGAAAGGTTGTCAATGAGCAACTAGACAAATTCTATGCGAAAGCACAACGCCAATCGTTTATTCCAGGAGGTATTGCTAAAACTCAAGCATTTTCAGAAAATTTGTTTTGTAATATAGTCGCCATTCAAAGTGTCACGCCACTCCTAATTGTTGGACCTCCAGGAACTAGTAAAACTTTATCTTATAGCGTTGCTTCCCAAAAGAAAAAGGGTTTATTTAAGAACATGAAATCTGTTCATACTCAACATTACCAGTGCAATGAATTATCTACTGCATATGAAATTGAATTATTGTTTAAGAGTCAAGTTACTATGAAGAGAAAATTCGAACAATCCGGCATGTTTAATGAAATTTGTTCTTGTTTTTTAGATGAAGCTGGATTACCGGATTCCAAAAAGAATGCTCTCAAAGTTATTCACTATTATTTAGACCATCCTGAAATATCTTCAGTTATTATCAGTAATTCACAATTAGACGCTGCTAAAACTAACAGAGCAATTCAATTGACTCAATCTGATACCTCATTCCAGGATTTAAAAGCTTTATGTATTGGATGTTTAAGGTTGACTGAATCTGATGTAGAAAAGTTACCACCAATGTTAGAAAAAGCGATTGATGCTATTTGTCACGCTTTCCAACAAGTGAATTCAGTAATTAAAAGTCCAATTGTAAAGAGGGCAGATGAGAGTGAGGGAATATTCCATTTGAGAGATTTTGTATACTTTTTAAGAATGCTAAGAAAAAGAAGTCACCTTTACAATTTCACATTTGCTCCAGGAAATATCTATTATGCTTTACAAAGAAACTTTAATGGCGTTCCAGAAGATGATTTTAATGCGATTATTGACTTGTTCTTTGGTAAATTACAAGAAGTTTTTCACAATTACAAGTACGATAAAAGACAAGCAAAAAGTTTTATGGAGATTGTTAATGATAGTATAAACGACAGACTATCTAAAGAGGATGACCCTAATCAATCTCATTTTAGATTTGTAATGTTAGTTGACCCGTCAGAGACTCAATCCTCAATTCACTTATTACTTTCAAAAAATATATTGAAAAAAGACAATGTTAAATTGGTTTATATTAGTGATTTTGCAAAAGATGTCAGTGATTTATCTCTTTCACAAGAAATTGGTGAGGTTAAAATGGCCATGGAAAAGGGTGAATGTGCTGTATTTATCAATTCCACTTCAATCAACTCCAATTTTTATGATGTATTTAACAGACATTTCATGGTTATTAATGGTAAATATTTTGCCAATGTATCTATTAAGGGAAAGACACACCCTTGCATTGTAGATCCACAATTCCATTGTATTGTGCATGTACCCCTAAATGCATATAGAAAACTTCCTCTTCCATTTTTGAATCGTTTTGAGAAGTACATTGTGGGAGGAAAACAATTTTTAGATGAAGAATTTAGAAAGATGAAACAACAAGCTGATAATTCTACAGATTTAAAACTAAGAGAAAAATATAATGTCTTTATGAATTTACGTAATGGGGTAAATGACTTTGTTGAGAAATTTGGTTCATCCACATTTTATGGTTACGTAAAGAATGAAACAATTGATTCATTATTAATTAAGGCAATCAATCAAACCCCTTATGAAGAAGAAACACCTTGTATTCCTTCCCCAAGCACTATTAAAAATGAAAAGATGGAAGAATTATTAGATTTAAGAAACGAAGAAGAAATAGTTGGTGGTTCTTCCAATCAAAGAATGAAAGAATTTATTAGAAAGGTCAATTTTCTATTACTCCAAATTGCAAGACCCGAAATGTTATATTTAAACAAGAATATTATACCAAAATCATACTTAATTGAATATTTAACTAGACAAGAACATTTTAATGCCTTATCCTTCCTTCAACAAGCAATATCATCACATTTTGAAAAACAGACTGAGGTTCCTCAAAAGTTTATTATTTATTCCAGATCAACTGGTGGAATTCACACCTTACAAGAAAATGAGAGAGTTATAAATGAAATTTTATCACCACTATTGAAAAACGTTTTACATGGAAAGAAAATAGAACCAAAAGATATTTTGTCAATCTCATCTGTTTCATCATTTAGTTCTCAATTAGAATTTAAGGAATTTTTAGCAAAGTTTGAAAAAGAAAAGAAAGGTGTATTGATTTTAACAGCTGACATGAGAAGTGTTTCTCAACAAACAATTAATTACATTAAATTTAACATTGATAGCATGTTGGCAAGGTGCAGTAAAAAATATGGTTCAGCTCCTTTTGTTTCACTTATCATTCATTTCTGTCCTGAACAATTACAATTTGGAAATACTTATGATACAATCTTTTTGGAATGGGACTACTATTACATTGATAGCTTCCAAATAAGCACTGAAAGTACTGCAATGGTCGCCTTAGATAATGATGTTGGTCATTACCTTGAATCTAGATGGTGGTTTGCGTGTGGAGTCGGTTTATTCAACTCTGTTGAAAGCAGCGATCTGAAGTTGGCCTTTGGCTCTATTTATGAGCAATTATTAGAAAAGTTCATAAAAGAAAACAATCTCTTATTACAAAGTAGTCATCTTCAAAGATATTTTCTTACCAAAGGAAAACGTACTTTGGACGATAAAGTTGGGTTAGTGAAGAATATTTTAAAAAATTATAAGATCTTACAAAATATCATTTTGACTAAATTTTCTTCAAAATGGAACACTAAATACCTTTCTAAAATAGTTGGACAAATATGTAAGAACATTGCTGAGGGAAGTTCTGTTAAAGGAATATTAGAAAGTATTATGGATGCACTCAAAGTTTCTTTAATGGAATTTTTAAATCCTCTTACTAGAAGATTAATGAAATCTATTTCTTCTGTTGAAGAATTGTCAAAAGTTAATGATGAGAATTCTGAATTACAATTCAAGATATTAGAATTAATTATTTTTGATACTCAAATGAACTATCAAGCAATGGCTAAAGAGAAAATACCTCTTTCTTCCATTTTACTTTCTCAAATAGATTCCAAAAGTAAACAAGATTTGGTTGGTTGCTTGTCTATAATTGAAAAAGACTCAAAACAATATTCAGATTTCAGATGTGATATGATTCGTTATTTATTTGATATCAGTATGCGTGAAGATTTAGTTGAACTAATTGACAGTATTTTTGAATTTGCTAGAAATGATAAAAGTTTAAGGTTGTATGAAATAATGAAAAAATCAAAACATGATGTTAATATGGTGCTTTTATTAGTTCAGAAGCAAGATATTTCAATAGACGATGAATTATTAAAACAAGTAGCACAGATGAAAGGTGATATTCAAAAGATTATCGACTTATTGATGTCTAATATCATCAGTAATAATTGGAAGAAAATTAAAGACGCATTTCAACAACAAGATGAAGAAACTATTAAACAATGGTTAGAGATAGATTTCCCAAATATTCAAAAGATGAGTTTGAAAAACTATGCTCCAAACACCTTCAAAAGCTACAAATTTGAGATATTATTTGTACTTCATGAATTTTTATGGTTTTGTGACAATTTCTCTCAAAATACTGCTCAACAACTCTGGGAAAAGGTGCATGTGCTTTTTGATGCCACAGGAGAAAATAACTATTTGAACCAATATTTTGTTCAAGTGGTTGAAAAATTCGCCACCTTTTTATTGGATAAGCCTTCCCTTAAATCTTGGTTGACCAATATTATGATTTTCGCGTTTTCCTCGAAACAAGAATATTGGACCGTTCCATCACTGAAAAATTTAATTCATATTTCATCTGAATATGACAAAGCAAACGATATTTGGTCTCAAGTTAATTTCTCCACTTTAGGAAGCTTAATAGAGAAATTAGCTTCGCAGTTTATACAAAACCAAAATATGAATAATAATTTCCTTGATATGTTAAATGAGACGGTCATTAATTTAGTTGGAAATAATCAAAGCTTATTGATGTTAGAAGAAGTTACAGAACAAAAGCAACCAACATTTGTTTCTTTATTCCAAAGATCAATCATTAATATTTATTCAGTACAAGATTGGAAAAATTTTGTTCCAACCTACATGAAACAGGTAAAAGATTTAAGACAATCTACTAGACAATCATTGTCGCTCATGGTTGAAAGTGCTTTGGATGCTTTACTCTTGTCTAAGTTGGCTGTCTATCTTGGTGAAAATAATTGTCAACAACAAATAGAAGCCTTAGATAAAAACAAAGCAGATATTATTAAGAATATAATTCAAAAACATAACAAATATCCTTTATACTTACTATCCAGAGCTATTAGTGACGACAAGTTGGAATCTATCCTTCTTTGTAATAGAGCTGAATTAGAAAGAATTGGAATGGGTCAATATCACTTGGCTAGTATCAAAAAGGATTACAGATCTCACCACTTTTCATTTATGCATAACCAAAATGATCCTTTGTTTAATACTTTCAACCAAGTTCGTCATTTAATTGTTGCTGGCGATAGTAATGCTTTGATAAATTATATCTCTCAATTTTTGAATAATGGTGGTAATGTATACCACATCCGTTTAATGCTTGTTGTGGTACCTTATAACTATTTCTTTTTACAAGGACAATCCTGCCCTAGTGTTATGGCGATATTACAAAACCAAAATGTTTGCAGAACATTATTATTGACAGCAGAAGAACAAAAGGCTGTCCAATTCTTTGCCCGCGGACCAATTGATATATCCCCACAAAAACAAAACACTTATTTTGCTCTCTATTTTGCCTCTTTGCAACACATCAGATCCCAAGATGAAAAGGTATTGATTCACTTATTAGCCAATATAACAGCAGTTTCACTTGGAGTTCCAAAAGACAAAAATCACTTGTACAATAGAATTTTCCATCCTGAGGTATTGGCTGATTCTTTAGGTATGTAATTTTATTTTACTTTTAATTTAATTTTAATTTATATAAACAGGTCCTGGATCAACTTATAACAACCAAAACTGGGATTGTGGATTTACTAGTGATGGATTGACCATTGCCCTTCGTGACCAAGCAAATATAATGAATAGAAGTGAAGTCTATCACGCTGCCTTAAATACATTAACTTGGGCTGCATTCTTACTTTGTGTAATGTTTGATCCTGAAAGAAATAGTGGATTTGCTAGAAACAAACATATGTGTAATTACGTTGATCAAGATGTGGTTAAAAACGTAGAAATGACTGCAGAAGAAAGACTCCAACTTTACATTAAAACAAGAGTTGATACTTTTGCATCTATTTTCTATCACTCACCTATAATTTTAAATTTGATTGATACTACAATTTTCTTTACAAACTCTCTTGAAGAGTTCCAAAGAAAAGCAGCTGGCTCAGATAAATGTTTAGGATTTTTCAGAAATGGAATTAATACCCAAATCATTAGAGAATATGAAAACTTTTGGTTGAATGAATGCTTTATTAAGGTAGTTCAAAATTATAATAACATTGTTGGAGAAATGAATGCTCAACAACAAATTCTTAAAACAATATCTGAATTTAAAGGGAAGGTTGGATTCATTTCTAGAAAATATGATTGCTTCTTTGCTAATCAATTATCTATACTCACAGAGTCATTGTCTAAATTACAGAACCTTGATTTATACAAAACTATAAAGTTATTATTCTTGGGAGAAGATAGAGGAGAAGAGGAAAACAAAGATCCATATTTAAACAAATTAGATTCAGCTCAATTTATGTTACAATTTATTAAATTTTATATTTCACTCCATCACAATTTAAATGGTAAAATTACAGCTGAAGATTTAAATCAACAAATGAAACAAGTTGTTCAATTAATTTCAAAGAATGATCCTAAATTTAATGAAGTTTGGGAAGAAACAATTAGCAATTGGAGACAATACAAAGAGAAAAATCAACAACTTGTTGTATGTATGAGAGCTCGTTTGGCTGGAGAAGCAGAAACACCAGAATTGACACCTGACAGTATATTACTTGGATTCATTAATGGCAGCGGTGGTGATGACAATATTGGACGTATTATTAGAGATTTAAATCTAGCTCAATCAAACCTCCAAGGAAATTATAACATTGGTAATGTTGATATTAATACAGCTGTTGGGGTAAATGAATCATTCAATGATTTACTTGTTGTTTCCTATAGTTCTGAAAAGATTTCTCAAATGGTTAGAAATTTCCTTATTATTAATGTAGATCAACAAAATAATATTCAATATGATTTTGATTGGAAAGGAATGGAATTATTGTTTAAAGAAATTTTAGCATTTGGTAGACCAACAATTAAGGTGTTAGATGAAGATATGCGTAAATCTGTACCATTCCAATTACTTGAAAAAGAAAAGAAAGTAAACAAAGAAGAAGACCAAGTTGATGAAAATGAAGAAGAAGAAAACGAACATAAGGGATTAAACTTTGCTGATCTTTCTCATAAATTAAATACCTTAATGTTAGAACTTTCTAAATTAAATGAGAAATTTGATACATTATCTTTCCTAAAACGAGAAAAGCTTTTGTCAAAGTTAAATTTAAATAATGTTGAGGAAGTTCTTTTGTTTGCAAATGATATTTGTAATATGCTATCAGCTGCTATTACTTATGCTAAAGAAAAAGGATCATTGCCTTTAGTATTAAAACAAGTTTTAGAAAAGTCTAAGGTAAAGTTAAAGAATATTTCTGTGAATTCTATGAATAATATTTTGTCTAAAGAACTTTGTTCTTTGGGTGAGTTTGGTTTAGAAGTATTAAATAATAGAGAAAATATTAAATCAATTGATGAACAATTTGGAAAACAATTTAAAGTTGAACTTCCACCATCTGCAAGACAAGAATTAGAAAAAGGAAAACATTATTTACTTCAAATCCTTCATAACGAAAAGGATTTTACCAAGATTGAAGAAAAGAGAAATATGTTACAAACTATTGCAACCATTTTAATTAAAGATGATAAGAAATTATTGACACATAATAAGAATTTAGAACAAAAAATTAGAATATTATTCAAAGATCAATTTTTAACTCAACTTAATGGTATTAGTAATGAAGAATATAATATGTTTATTCCAGAGAATTTAATATCCAAACATTTAGTTGAATATGTTCGTTATTTACGTGTTATAATTGGTAGAACTGAAATTCATAGAGCAATTATTGTAAGTTCAGGAGATACATATCAAGAGAAAGTACCTGAATATTTTGGAGAACAAATTGAATTACCAAACTCTGAAGCAATTAAAGTAGATAAATATGAAATTGATGGAGATGAAATTGTTGATTTAAAAACAATGCAAGAAATTCAAGAAGTATCAACAAGTGTAATGGATATTAAACAACTTAATATAATTGAGGGTAATAACGAAGAAGATAATTTACAATTTAAGCCAATGGATACATTTAATCTACCTTCTTTCCAAATGCCGTCATTCTTTAATACACCAAAAGTAATGATTCCAATGCCTGTGAATAGCATCAATACATCTAGTAATAACAGTATTCCACCACCTAACAATAACCTCATTATGGATCCTAAAATTATTCAAACAATTCAATTAATTAATAAGGTGAAGAAAGAAAGAAAAGAAGTAGAAGAACTTATGTCACAAGTGGTAGATATGTCATTGGTTTGTAAAATGTTTGTAACTTTAGAAGAAGTCAGAAAGAATAGAAAGGAACTTATTGAATTATTGCAGATTATAAAATCAAATGAACAACGTATTGCAGAATTGATTAATTATTTACCACGTAATCAAATGTAATCAAATGTATTAATATTTACAAAATAAATTTATAGTATTTGACAACAACAAACATTCATCTCCTGTTGCTGTTTTTCCATTGTGGCATGTATTTCCAAGTAATTTACAATTTCTTTAAAAGCATTCTCACTTGTAAAATTGGTCACCTCCTTCTTTCTCTTTGTGGCATAGTTGATAGCGGTATCTTCATTCTACAAAATTTACAATTAAATAAAGAAATTTAACAAATACTTACTTTGTCTTTAAGGGATATGCTTGCCCCACAGTCAACTAAATATTTTACAATATCCACATGTCCTCTATAACAAGCTTCATGTAAGGGCGTTTGTTTGTACTGTTAATTTCAGCAAAGTTAAACGCAAAATATTTTAAAACTTACGTCATTCTGCTCATTTATCTTTGCCTTTTTTGAGATAAGGTACTTCACTAATTGAAAATGTCCATTCCAACAGGCATAATGCAAGGCTGTTTGTCCGTAACAATTCTCGTCCTTTATATTAACTATATTATGATTGTTTTTATGTTCCAGTATTCCAATTATACTATCAACATCTCCATCTTGTGCAGAAAGAAAGAATTCCGATAGTTGATCTTCTCCTATTCCATATTTTGAATGAACATCGTCCTCTAATTTACTATCTGAGGCTTCTTTGTGTCTGCTTATTGCGTTTGGAGAAGTTGGTGAAGACAAAATAATATCAAAATCTTCGTCTTCCTCTTGTTTTCTTTTATCTTTCTTAACAGAGGACGTAGGAGGTTTCCTTATTGGAGATTCATTAAGTTGAATTTCCTCCAATTCTAAATCACTTTTATTTGTCGTGTTATTTGATAACATACTCTTATCCGTATGACTTTCATTAACATCTTCCTTATGAAATGAAATATTAATCATCATAGTAAAACTATCCCTCAAACCTCTACTACCATGCCCATTATTATTAGTTGAAGAAGAGGCTGGAGATTTGACTACGAAAGGAGAACTTATAAAAGCTAATCTAGGTAAATGATCTGATTCTAAATTGTTCATTTTTTTTTAGCCTTAAAAACATTGCTATTATTCGTTATTTGTTACATTGTTTGTTCTTCTTTCCAACAAATTATTATTGCATAATTTATTTTAACTTGGTTTCAATGTTTAGTTTCTTTCTTTTTATCAACTTTTATCTTGTTTAAGGAAATGATTGAACATGGTCTATATGTCGTAACATATACCTTTACGTTACGAGCCTGGTTCTGGAATAAAGTATAAAAGACTCTATAGTCGCTTGACAATACTACCTCAATGTCCTTACTTTTTCGTAGATGGCAAAAACAAACGTTTGGCGTTTTCACACAAAAATTTAGAAAAAAATGCCAAAAGATGGTTCTTCCTCTACTCAACCAATTTCTAATCCATCATCATCGATAACTAATCTTCCAACACCATCATCATCACTTCCTAATAATAATCCAATTAATAATACAACCATACTAAATAATAATAATCCAACACAATCTAATACAACTACACCCAATATAAATCTATTAAATATCAATCAACAATCACAAGATATTCAAAATGTCCCTAAAGATGCAATTATTATAGAGAAAATACTTTCTAGTATGGGAATAAAAGAACATGAACCTAGAGTAATTGAACAATTATTAGAACTATTATATAAATATATAATTGAAACAATAGATGATTCATCTCATACTAACAGGGGCAGAATATGTAAAAGAACTGTAACTATTTGTATGAGAGTTAAATGAACCTGCGTTTGATGGTTTTGGAGGAGGTAAATCTAAGAATACATTGTCAGCAATATTTTGTAATTCTTCAAATAATTTCCCTCCATATAACTGAACACCAGGATCCTTAAAGTTATTGCACTGCTGTTGCTCATGTGCTCTTAACAAAGATGGAAGATAATGAACTCCCCATTTCTTGTACCAGTCTACTCTTGACAACGCTTTAGTGACTTGTCCTTCATTGTCGTTAGTGCTTTGAATATCTTTAATTAATGCCTTAATACGTTCATCATCTTTAGAAGGTAAGGAAAGTATTTCTTTGACAGTTTGTTTTAATAATTCTGAAGACTCCTTTACATTTTGATTTTTAACCTTTTCCATACATTCTAATATTCTATCAATATATAATAATCTACTATGTTGTACATATAATTCATTCATATCCTTCGTTCTTGTAATGTCCTTTAAATCACTTGTAACTTCTTGTCCATCATACTTTAATTTAACAGAAAGTAAAGAAGTATCAACAAATTCATTAAAATCAACGCCACTTCTAATTTTCAAAACAATATCTCTTGTTTGACCGTATTCTATGGCGCCTAAATTGATTTCGTTATTTATAACATTTTTATAACCAAATGTCTCTACGACCTTAATTCTATCATCTTTAGTTTCAAAAGATATTTGAGCTCTCTTAACAGCTGTTGCTAGCACATTACTCATTTGGTTGACAAAGATTGTTCCTACCATTGAACAATCTGGAATATAAGCATAAGCACCACTTCCAATACGAGAAATATCTGATAATAATTTACTATCAAGGCTATAACCGAATCCAAAAGTATGAATTGTACAATGTAAAGGATTATTTGAAATGTGTCTTTCTAAAGTACGTATTTCGCCTCTTGGTGGTGAGATGTTTGGTTCTCCATCAGTTAAGACAACCAATACAGTGTTACTTTGTAAACAAGAAGGATTTTTAGTCATTTCCAAACCAACCCTCAATCCATCCCATAAATTTGTTTGACCATCAGCTTCTATTTGTTGAAGTTTGCTACTTGCTAATCTTCTTCCATTTTCATTCATTTTAGTAAGGGAAAGAATAGTTTTTGCAGAAGTACTGAAAGTAATAATTGCTAGTTGATCTTGAGGTTCTAGCACATTAATAATAGTTGACATGGAATGTTTTACAAGGTCCAATCTTGAAAATCCATGATTTTCATTTCCAGCAGTTGTTGTGTCATCTGCGTCTTGTCCCATGGAACCACTCACTTTCGCAATAGGTAAGAAATGAATTAATCACAAATAAATACTTACCATCCAAGATGCAAATAAAAGTACTTGGTTGTCTCTTACCTTCTTTTGGGGGAATTGCTGAAATGTGAACCAAAGCCTCTCTGGAATTTAACATGTGTGGATTTAAGGAAAGTGCAATTGGCTCTACAGAATGAACAACAGGAGTTGTTGGCGGTACAATTTGTGTAGTTGTGACATTGCGATTGAAACTAGTGTTGGAATTTAAAAGTTGTTCGATAGTATTTCTTAAAGCAATGTTTGGTACTAAATTTTCGGCAGTCATTGGTTGACGAGTCATCGGAGAACAAGCGTGTATTCTTAACCATTGAACTATTGCTGAACGTTCATATGTATGTCCATCTACACAAATAACTGGATCTTTCATAATCTCTTGGGTTATTGGACAATAACATTCTGCTGGCAAAGTAGGGTCAGTTTGCATTGTTTTTTTGTGTTTGTTTCCTCCATGTTCTTCTCCTCTTTAAATAGATTTCTCAAGATCAATTTTGAAAATTGGAAAAAGTTCATGTTTATAAACAAGAAATTTGAATGAAAATTCATGATTTCTCAATTGCATTTCTCTTTGAACAAGCCTTTTGTTGAGTTAAATGTTTTGAGAATTAACTGGTTAATTGTAATCACACAACATTAAAATTTGCATTATTTTTTGACATTTGGTAATTATTTAATTATTTTTATAATTTTTCATAAATATCAAAAAATTAATAATAAATAAACAATTTTTATTGCAACAACATTAAAATTGAGTAAATAATAGTATAAGCCAATTACATAATTAAAAAATGTCTACAAATTGGTTTGAAAACCCGTAGAGGTGCTGCTGTTAGGGAAATCATTAAGTTTACTGTTCATCATAGAGTTATTCATTTGCCAAGTTAAGGAGTTGTTGTTTGGTTGTGTTTGACTTCCGGTATTGTGAGAGGATGAATACATGTTATTTCCATTAGAGAAAGTTTGGGGAGTCATTGAAGATGTTTCATTCATATTATGAGTAAAATAATGGTTATTATTTAAACTACTTGTTTGCATATTTACATATTGTTGTTGCTGTTGTTGAATGTAAGAATATAATAATGTCATTGTACTGTTTTGCTTTTCAATTACTTGTTTCAAATTGGTTTTTAAATCACTTAATTCTTTTAATTCACGTTCTAATTGATTGGTAATAATAGCTAACTTATCATTACTATTATTTACAGTGTTTGTTTGTTGATCAACACTAACATTATGGTTACTCAAAGGAGAAGTTGGTTGAAAATTATGTGGTTGTGTAACCGTCATCATATTATTGTTCATCATCATTTGTTGAGGAGAAATACTTCCAAGAGGAGTAGTTGGGGTTCTGTTAAAATTGGTCACGGGGTTGGTGCCTATTTGGAATGAATTGGCAACTTGATTTGAATGGAGTGGAAAAGGGTTGCTGTTACTACCAACACTGACATTGTCACTGGTGGATAGTTGTTCTTGTTTGTTGGTTTGGGTAAATCCTTGTTGATAGTGGTATTGTGGGTGTGTACTGTTTAGCATATTGTTGTTTTTATTTATTCGAATTAAGTGGATTTGTTCTTTGGTGTTAAGGGCACTGATTTTCCAATAGATCAGAATTCTGTTTTGTTGGCTGTGTTTTTGAAGGCTGACAGCTCGGTTTTAGAAAACAAAATTAAAAACAATGGCAGAAGAGGAACTTAATTTTTTAGTTGTTGAAACTGAAGTAAACAACTACATTAGCAAGTTTAATATCGGGCCGCTATCATTTGATGATACAGATAGCATGGAATTCCTTTTAAAAACTATAAATGCGAGTAATGGTTTTTTTTCCGTACATCAATCTCCTTTGGATACTTTCAAATCGTTATTGAGAAACAAAGGTATTAAAGTACCAGATAACTTGGATTGCAAAACAAGGGGAGGATATGAAAACGTAAGTTGATTATTGTCAAAGTGTTCTAAATCATTTTAGTTGTTGCGAAGCATTTTAAGTTTGAATTACGCTGTCACAGCCAACAGCATTCCACCAAAACAGGACGACCAATCTAAAGGGTTAATTGATGGGGTTGTTAATTGGTTTAAAGATAGGTTAAAAATAACCAATGAATTTGAGAAAATGTTAGAGTATCTCTCTGTTGTTAAACAATCAAATGGTGCAGCAAAAGAAATAGATCAATTCATAATTTGTAAAGGATTAGACCACATTGCTGTAAAATACGAGGGTATTTTTAAGTATTTTATTAAAAATACAAATTCATCTGATAATGAAAAGTTTTATTCTGAGGTATTCCAACCTTTATATCAATTTACATATGATTTATTTTTATTTCAAACGTATCCAATTGAGATGTTACCATTAATTGTAAATCAAATATACTATTACTATATGTTACCGGAAAAGTACATGCGAGTTTTTGAAAAATACCAAGAACAATTATTTAGTCTTGTGGAAAGCTTTATTCGAAATATAAATGTGATCAATTTTAATCAATTAACTCAAACAAGTACAAATGTTTGTGACATTGCCAGACAGAAAGTATCTGCTAATCAAAGACTCTCATTTAAATTTAAGCTTCAATTTTTTATGGTGGCGCTCACCTCTCAATTTCAAAGTAATAAGGAAAAAAATCTTTGGAGCAGTTTCTGGGAAAGATTTAACAACAATCCGTGTTTGACAGTGGAGGAGCATATTTGGGCTTTACAATATTGTTCAATTTTTATGTCAAACAATCAATTATTGAATACTTTAAGGAGTGTTAAGAAAGTAGAATCAACGTTCCACTATATATTGAGTTTTATTACCAATGAAAATATGAACACAGAATTTCAACGTTTGTGGAGCGATTTTTTTCTTCAGAAAGTTACTAAAGAAAATATAGAGGCGTTTAGCAATATTTGCTTTGAGTACTTTTTGAAAATGGAAACAGCATATGGAAATGAGAACAGAGCATTAAAAGAAGTGGCAAATATTTTAAAGCCACTAATTATTAAATTATTAGATAATGCCCCATTATTTACTGATTTTTATAAAAATAGTTCCAACAAGGATAATGTAAAATACAAAACATTATGTTCTGCTTTACTTAGAGGGCATTTAATACAAAGTATAACAAAGCAAAGTGTTACTGCTTTTAACAAATTCTTGGAATATGTCCCTGAACTAATAGAAGCACCAACATTTTTAGAATTTTTGGAAAAGAAAGAAAATTCTGTTACTGAAGTTTTAAAATCTGTTAACAAATTTATTGAGGTAAAGCACCCTGATTTTAAAGTGATTTTAGATATTATAAAGAGTATTTTTAAGCTAAAACACTTCACTTATACTGACGCTCCCCTAGTGTTTGCGTGTCAGCCATTAATTGATTATTTTGTACATTTTGATATTTTGGACTTAGCTGAGCTTAAACAAACATTAATGCCTCTATTTAAATTGCCTCAACATGTAAAATATTATTTTGATCAGTTGCAGTTATTTGCTCCAACTGCTTTGTGGAAGGACGAAAAATGTGTAACTCCTTTACATATAATTGTGGTACAAGCAATAACTGAAGCACACATTTCAATTATAATTAACAAAGAAAAACAGGCAGATTCCAAAATTAGACAAGTTGGATTGGAGGTGTATAAGAAAAAATCACATCCTACAGCCTCTGTTATTTATTCCTCTGCTCTATCATTAATTGATGTTGGTTTGGTGAAATACAATCCTCCAGTTGCAAAAGGCAGTGGACTACGTCCTTTTATTGACTATTGGAAAGAAAAAAAGGAATCTAAAAAACAAAGTAAATTTGATTTGGCATATCTAGATTTATTTAAGGATAAAGTAGAGAGCGTTTTTGAGACATTACTTGAGAATATTCTTTCAAATCAAGTAATGTTTAAAGATTTGAGATCTTTGGAAATAAATAGTAAAGAGGTTACAACTATTTATAAAGAATTAAATATGGATGTTGATATTAAAGAACATATTACAAAACTCAAATTGGAATTTAGTGACATGTCAAAAGAGTACGACAAGTACAATAGTGTTTTAAAGTGGATGAAAAAGTATCCAGAATTAACGTCAGTTATGGAAAATATAACTATTGAATTGGATTTTGAAAATAAATCATTATATGACGTACAAGAACACATTGAATATATTAAATCTCAATTAATAGATATGAATGAAGAAACCATAGAATATATTTCATTTTTTGAAAAAGAAGACAGTTTATTATTTGATGCACTATTTAGAAAATCTTTAGGCTCAATTGGCAATATTGAAGATTTTAGTAAAGTAAATAGTCAATTTAATCTTGTAGTTCAATTCCTGAAAGTCATTTGTGAAGGCAATGATGTCACAATTGAACAATTACAAACATTTGATATCATGAGAATAGCTAAAGAAATTAGAAGAGCAAAGAAAACTATGAATAGTGAGATTTCTATTATTAAAAGATTA
>CADWAF010000317.1:0-11035 GCA_902984215.1 Willaertia magna
AATATTAAAAAGGGGGATATAAAGTTGGGCAAAAAGAGTGCTGAAAAGCAAGTGAGGCAAAAATATAATGTGGAAAATAATAAGAAAACCTTAGAAGATGCTAAAATGCTTAGAATTAAGGGATATAAAATGTTAGATTCAGAAACTATTCAATCGATTGAAAGGTTCATGCTCATTCATGAAAAAAGCTTCAGTCCTAAATGTATGATAGATGCGTATGTGAAGGATGGCATTTTAAAACATCAATTCAACCCAAATGAAATACGATTTCACTCTGAGTCTAAATACAGGAGTAGAGACGATTCTAATGAGAATTGAAATAATATTGTCATTTAATAGCTAATGTTAATATTAATCATTCTTTTGTTTCTTTAGTTGTGACCCAGATGCCTCTTCAAGTTTTCGTTTGTCATTGGTTGGCATAACTGATATTGATGGAATTAAGGAACTGGAGAAGATGGAAGGATATATGTAGGGATTATTATTTGATGGTGGATAACTTAATACTTGAGAAGGAGTAGGAAGAGGCAAGCTGGCACTAGAAGGAACTATGGAATGGGATAGTGAACTCATTGATGGTAGTGTTATCCTTTGAGGAGGAAGTGGTTGTGACAGTTGTGGCATTAACTGTTGATGTATTGCTTCTTCACTAGATGTTGTAATCGCAGGAAGGGTATTATCGTTGGAATCAACATTGTTTGGCACACTTTGTATTGGCAAAGCGGTCTTAGTATTTCCATTATTTAAGTTGTTATTATTCTCTGTAGTATTGTTGTTAGAGGATGATTTCTTTTTGCTTGAGCTCTCGCTTTTCTTTGTAGTAGAGGACTTTATCTTTTTCAAATAAACGTCAGGTTTGGAAAAAACTGCAAATTGAGAGGAAACCTTACACATCACTAACTTAAAATTATTAGAGGCTGCATCTTTTCTGTAAATGCCGATGTGAAAACAAAACTTTCCTCTCCAGCTTAAAGCTTTCTTTTCGGTTGGCCAAATAAGATTGATTGTCCAAACCCTGTTTACAGGATCTTCTGTGAATGAGTATGTTATTACAGGTAGTGAGTCATTACCAATTGAAAACTCTTTAAATTCTTCCTCTACATTATTATTTCCAGAGGCACTTAAGGTAAATATATTTACGTCAGTACTATTAAATATATCATCGAAAGGTGTGAATGGAATAGAATTGTCAAAAAATAGTGAGCTATCCATTGTGCCTGGCGATTCTCCTCCAGGTGATAGATGAGGAGAAATAGAAACATCAGTACAAAGTAAGGTAGATGGAGGTTTCGGTACAGATTTCTTAGTGTTCTTTGTATTTTCAGATGTCTCATTGTTTTGTGTACTTGTACTGGCCACTCTTACTCTAGATGGGCTTGAAGTTATCCCCAACATTTGATTCTTCTCTGGTAACCTTGGATTAGGGCTACCATTATTTTGAGGTGGCGTACTTGGAGGAGTATGTGGTGCACTAGAATTAGGAGTGTTAGATAAACTCTTTTTTTGTAATTGCATGTATGATTTCATCACCTTAGGTAAAGGTGATGTTCTTATTTGCAGGTCACTCACTTCTTCTAAATGCTTTCTAGAATTACCATTGTTAGTATTGTTTACATCAGTGGAAGAAGGTGATGGTTGTGATGTCACAGGTTTAGAAAGAGGATTAATATAAGGATTTGGTGGTAAAAAGTTTGAATTATTTTCCGAAGCGGCTCCCAATCCAACAATTGCATTCGTAGAAGAATTATTAACAGTATTGACAACTCTTTGTTCTTCACTTTCATTGGATTGATCACTAATTATTGATTGCTGGGATAACGAAAAACCTCCCGATTCTTTAATTACTTAGTAATTAAGTTCTAAATTTTAACTTACCTTGAGAAGAAAGAATAGATGAAGAAGATGCTGTCGTATTGTTACTATTATTTGTTGTCTTTCTTTTCCTCATTTGAGTTAAATTCTTTAATAACTTTAATTCTACAAAAAATCTACTATTCTGATTATTACCTTTGAGTTTATAAAACAATTCATTTGGCTCTAAAAGAAACTATTCATCATTTGTTGATATAATTCTAACATGTTTAAACTTACTTCATAATGATGTGTTCTAAAAAGTATATCTTTTGGAGATTCCTTTTGATTTTTAATTTTTCTAGAAGTTACGGTTACTTGTACATCAGCCTCTCTATTAGAATTTTCAATAACAGAACTAATTCGATATTATTTATTATTCAATAGATAATGATAAATGTTAGTATTATAAAACAATAAAACAATAAAACAAACCTTTCTATTTGATTCATCCACTGTAAATCAATGGTATGAAAGTTCTTTTTGGACGACGATGGAGATGATGATGATTTGCTATTGTTATTATTAGTATTGGTCATTTTACAGTAGTGAAGGACTCCACAAGGGAAAGTTAAACTTTCTAGTAGAAATTCTTTTTCTTGGTTGAATTCCACGTATAGGGTGAAAAATCCTTTATTTTACAATGTGTTTAATAAAAAAATTTTTTATTTAAGCAAAAATGACCTCACTAAGGTACTTTTATGATTCAAAGTATAGGAAGTCTATAAACGAAAAGTGGTCTGGCTTGTCACTCTTTGGGTTTGTTAGATGTTATAAGTTAGAGATTATTGCAGGTATTTCTTCTGTTTTATTAACATTTGCTGTTAGAAATTGGAGTGAATTTAAATCTCCAATTAAAGTATCTTGGGAAATTGATTATTCAAAAAACAAATTATATCTTAAAGTTACTTCAAAATATAAAGATTTATCTGCCAGAGACGCTATGAAAACATTAAGAAATTTAAATTATATTTCTCCCGATGAGTATATAGAGGATGAATGCATTGAAGTATTAAGTGATCGGGAAGTTGAAGTAACTTTTTCTACTCATGTTAATTGCTTTTTTTTGGGTTGGATGGCAAATTAATTCTAACTGTGTAACGTTTAAAAATTTAAACAAATGTAACGGTTTTGAGGAATTGTAAACTTTAGGGTCACGTCATAATTGTCATGTCAATCGCGCACTCGACAGTTTCCTTTGCTCGCTCACGCTTCAAATTCCAACAACAAAGGTTGGTGATTTAAAGTTTGAAGCATCTAACAAATTATCTTCCGTTCTGTTCGTTATGAATCAGAAGGAAATGTTGCTAATTTTTCTGATAAAGGAGGATAAGTATTTTTTGCCAAGTTAAACACTGCCTGAAACTGCAAAGATCTGGATTTCTGTAATTCAATTAGAAATAATTTCATAAAAAAAATGTCTTTTCCTTTTCATTCTTCGTTTAACACATTGCAGTCTGTACCGGTAACTAACAACAACGCCGATAATGTGGAGAATGTAGTAAAAAGAGAGGATAGTGAAAGTACGAATTCTAAAAAACGAAGACAATCAAATAAATCTACAACAGAAAAGAAAAAACGAAAACAAGTAAAGAGAGCATGTGTAAATTGTCATAAAAGTCATGCCGGTATGTTTTTTAAAAATATAAAAATTAATTTAATCTTTAAATAATAGGATGTGATGACAATAGACCTTGTAAAAGATGTGTGAGTTTAGGATTGGAAGCCTCTTGTATAGATGTTGTACCAAATAGACAAAAAAATAATTTTCAGGCCTCTTCTAATACCAGTACCAACTCTGGAAACAGTGGAAAAACAAATAGTACTAATATTCAGCCTGTTCCAACTGTTAACAATAACACGAACATAAATAATAATGGCATGAATGGTAACCAAAATACTAACTCTAAATTTAATTTCTTTCCTTTTGCTAATTCATCCCAACATTTACCTCAAAACCATTTATTCCCTCCTATGAATAATAATTTTCAATCACTTCCTTCCAACATGATAGGGGGACATATAAATTCCTCACCATCTTCAGGTTTTTCAAAAAGCACTGCGGTTAATGGTACTGAGCCTTCACCATCCAACACTTCTAATTTATCACCTTCAATATTAAATCCACATTCTAGAATAATATCTAATAACAATCCTTCAACACAAAATAATAATCCTTATCTCCCTAGAATGGGTATGACTGGAAATCATCTTTTATTCTTGGAACAAGTATTACATCAACAAAATCAATTACTTCAGGCTTTAACAATGATGGAACAACAGAATGGGGGTGGAACTGAATTTATTCCTCAAAATAATAATTCTAATTTTTTACCGCCACCTTCTTCTATTGTAGAACAAAATAGATTACCTCCGATTAGATCGGATCCAAATCTAAGCGCAAGTGTTTCATCACCTTTTTTAACAAATGAACCATTAGTAAGAACTCCTTCACTTTTATCTCCAACTTCTCCAAATTATCATTCTTCTTTTGAGGGATTATTAGGGCCATCCACCCCTCAAATGAGTACACCAATACATCAAACTTTATTAGATAAGGAATCTAATAGTACCACTGTTATCAATCATCACCATAATAATGGAAGTAGTCTGCATAACAATAATAATAAGCCTACTACAACTCTTTCCGAACCAACTAGGGTAACAACTAGTGTTAAAGTTGAGAAGACTGAAAATTCAAAAGAAAAAACTAATGATAATGAAGATGAAGATGTATTTGTTGGATTCTTTAAAAATCCATCTACTGGAGGAATAGATATCATTGATGATTATTTTACTGCAAATAATAGTAATATTTCAGGTGATGAATTTGAGGGAGAACTTAATAACAATAATACATCCTCTAGTAATAATAATTTAAGTTTTTTAGCTGACAAAACTTGTATATTACCACCTTCTAAATTGTCAAATAGAGAATTTTGCTCTGGATCTATTTACATACCATCTGGAGAACTAGATACAACTTTATGTGTTGCTGTTTGGACTTTAAATGGCATACTATTCTCAGCGAACGAAAACTTTTTTAATGTATTTAAAGTACCTTCACTGAGTGAAAATACTCAAATTCACTTTTCCTCAATATTAAGTTTAGACTCAGATACAGAACTGAAACAATTATTTAGTTGTAGAACTGATTTTTATTCAAAACCAGCAACACTTCATATTTATAGTGAAGAGAAAAGAACTACGCCTCCACCTTCAGATCAATTAATAGAGGGATATCTACAAGCGTATGTAATTAGAAATTGTCACGGTATTCTTCCAAAGTACATTTCAACACATATTTCTGTTCCACATTAATTTTTGTATTTATTTTACAAAGCGAAACAATTTTGTGTAAATAAAGATTCGCTATCGAGCAATAGTTTATTTTAGAATAAAATTACAAACGAAGTTTTTCTTCAGCATATTCAGTTGCAGCTTGTTCTTTAAGTTGTTGTAATAATTCTTCACATTTTAAAGGCATAGTTCCATAAACAAGTTTAACATTTGCTTCAATTTGTTGAACAAGATTATTGTATTCTCTCGTTAATTCTTGATATCTTTCAAAATCAAAATTAACTTGTTTATAAATCTTTACTCTTTTCTTGTGTAAAAGAATTTCAGTAGCATGTTCATAGGAATAATCTCTTTTTAAGAAAGAGAAATAAATATAACCTAAAGTAGCAGTAGAGAAAGTAACAAAATAAGTAATTGGTTCAACAACATCCCAACCATAATCAATCCATGTTAATTTAGCTAAGAATAATCCTTGTGCAACTAAATAAGATAATCCTCCCCATAACATACGATTAACACCTTTAGCTGCTTTCTTGTCACATTCATCTTTAATTCTTCTTAATGGAATTAATGCTTTTTCTATTTCAACAAGTCTTTCTCTTCTCATTTCAACTTCTTGTTCAACAATATCTACATCTAAATGTTGTAATAAACGATTAGTTATTAATCTAGGTTTTAAAATTACAAGATCTTTTAATGCTTCATTCTCTGGTAATAATAATACTTCAGATGATTGATTAAAATCTTGTAATAATTGTTCGGCATCTTCTCTTCCAATTTTAACTTTTTCTTGAGCTAATCTATAAAATTCTTCTTTTGAAACTGAAATTTTATTATCTCTATTTAAATATTCTTTAAAATTTTGTACTCTAGTATGTCTATCAATTGCTTTAATATCTGAACTTTGATCCGAATTAAAAAATTGTTTATTCACTAATTTTAATTTAAATATTTAATTTGAACTATTAGTTAATGATTATTAAACATACCTTTAGTTGAGCTCAACAATAAACTGGTAAATGGTGATGATCTCTTTTTAAAAGATGAAGAAATAATTGATGATAAACTATTCTTTAATAACATTTTTTTTTAAATTAACAACCAAAAAAACATTTCAAAAAATTAATCATCTTGTCAACAGAAGTCGAATGTGAACTAATTGGCGCCAAAAAAAAATAAAAAGAATCAACAAACAATTTCTGGTTGCTGAGAATAATTTAAATGTCGGAATTAGGGAAATATAGCATTGCAGAAAGAAGAAAGTATAAGGCTTGTAGTAATTGTCATTCGGAAAGTGATTGTCAATTAAATTTATTATATTTAAATAAGAAGACACCAATAATAGATAATTTTTTATTAAATAATTTATTAAAATCTGTAATTGTACATTTCGGAAAGAAAGAAGATGATAAAATAATGATATTAGAACTTTATTTAAATAATAATGAAATCACTTTATCCAATACACAACTAAATTATGACCTTATACTTCACCCAAAAATCTTTTCCTATTTTAACATAACAAACAGTTCAGAAATTATTCAAATAGAACCAATAACAAATTATAAAGCCTTATCATCTTCTTTTCTTATTGAAAATAATATTATTATTTCAATAGAATTTATAGAAAATACAACTAGTTGGATTGAAATGAATAAATTTTTTGAACAAGTTGAAATTTCTAGTAAAAAGAGTTTATTTAAAAAGAATAAAAATTTAATTGAAAAGTTATTAAAAAGTAAATTAAAAGGAAAATATTTAATGAATAATCAAATTATTTTTATTAAGATTATGGGATTTATTTGTGAAATAAAAATAAATTTAATTAATTTAAATACAAATGAATTTATTAATGATAGTTATATTATTTTAGATGATAGTATGAATATTCAATTATTTAATAATAAATTATTAAAAAAAGAAAATAAAGAAAATAATAAATTAATTAAAGAAAGAACAAATAATTTTATAGAAAGAATAATTAAGAATGAAATTGGAGGAATAGAAGAACAATTAATTGAAATTGCTAAACTATTAGATATTACATTTTATCAATCAAATACTTCGCATTTACCTAGAACAATTTTAATTTGGGGACTTCAAGGTAATGGTAAATCATCTTTATTAAATATTATTTCAGAAGAGTATAGAGATAGAGGTGTAATTATTAGAAAAACAACAGGTACATCATTTGATAGTGAAGTATTTAATTTAAATAGTATAAATAATAATTGTTTATTAATTTGTGTAGATAATATTGATGCAATGGGTAATTCTTTATCTAATTTATTATGTCAATTACAGAAAGTAAATAGTAGTGATTTAAAATGTATGGTTTTAGCTGTTTGTAATCAAAATATTGAAGAGATGGATGAATCTATTAGAAAAAGTGGTCATTTTGAAAGAGATATTTATATTCCAATACCTTCAGCGTTAGAGACAAAGAAACAAGTATTAGACATTCATTTAAAGAAACAATTTATTGGATTGGAAGATAATGTTAGAAATAATTTAATTGAATCTTTAGTTAGATTTACATCTGGTTTTGTTGGTAAAGATATTCAAAGATTATGTAGAATGGCAAAATATCATCATTCATGTTTAAGTAATGGTGATATGATAAGTTGGAAAGATTTTGAGTATGCTTTAAGAGTTGTGAAACCTAGTCAACTGTACACTGAGAAATTGTTCAATGTATTGAAACCAAATAATCAAGATAAAATTAGAGAATTTGAAGAGATGGGAGGTTATGAACAGATTAAGAAGAGATGTAAGGAGTTATTGTATTGGCCATTAGAATTTCCAGAATCCTTTGAAAAGCATGGGTTACCTTCGTGTAGTGGTATTCTTTTATTTGGTCCTTCTGGATGTGGGAAAAGTTTACTTGTTAAATCTTTAGCGGCTTTAGGAAAGATGAATTATATTTCAATTAAGTGGTAAGTAAAATATTTTAAATATGTATTTATTCAGTTCAATAATATATCAGTCCAGAGATGTTCAGTAAATATATTGGAGAGACTGAAATGCTCATTCGTCACATATTTAAAAGAGCAAGGCAATTAGCTCCTTGTGTTTTAGTGTTTGATGAAATTGATGCCTTAGCTCCTAGAAGAGAATTACAAGAAAATTCATCTGTTACTGATAGCGGTTCTTCAGCAAGGGCTCTTTCACAATTATTAAATGAAATGGATGGTATTCAAAGTAGAAAACAGGTATTTATAATTGGATGCACTAATAGAATTAATCTAATAGATCAAGCCTTATTGAGACCTGGAAGATTAGATCAAATAATTAAAATGGAATATCCCACACAAAGCGACATGTTAGATATATTAAAAGTTTATAAGGGTAAGTATTTATCTTTTGGTTTATTTCTAATTTTAATAAAATCAGGGAGAATGCCATTTAGTGAGAATATTGAGCTAGCTTATTTATTAAGTTTGATTAAGGACCTTAAGTGGACAGGGGCTGATATCTATGCATGGTGTAGAGAGGCAGCACTAGAGGTTTTAAGAGAAGATATAAACAAATCTATCATTGAGATAAAACATTTTGAAAGTGCATTAAACAGGTTAATAAGGTGATTTAAATTACAATTATTTACAAAGTTTATCTTCTCTTTTGTTTTGGTTTCTTACCACCTATTTTTCTTGCTCTCTGTATCAATTCCTCTCTGGTAAATGGTCTATCTTCCTCTTCATCATCCTCTTCATCTGAATTACCCTCAGTTGAAGTTGAAGGAGGTTCAATGGAAAGAGTGTTCGAAATTCCTACAGGGTTTTTAGGTCCAATTTCTTCAAGGGTTGCCAAGTCTCCCTTAGTACCAAAGTAAGTTTGTATTAATTCATTCGTTTTTTGTTCAATTAACCCCAAATAAATCATCATATTTGATTCAGTGACACCACTTGTTCCTAACATTTCAGAAACTGATGTGGCGTCGCATTCCAAGGTTGTAAATATTTTCTCAATGCCTTTGGCTATTACATCAATAGTTTTAAGAGAGTTTTCATATTTCTTTTGATACAATTCAGTTTTCATATTGGTTTCGTTAATTTTGTCTTGGATATCAGCTAGTACCTTTTTTCGTTGAGATTCAGAGTTGATACCTTCTCCCTTAAATTTCTTAATTTCTTCCTCCAATTCTGCTATTTGTTCCTCTAATTTTTCAACTTCGCTATTAAGCTCATTTACGTAGGTGAACAAAGAGAAGTTTTGGTCTTCAGACTGGGAGAATTCCTCAATCAGAACATCAATATTTTTTCCAGTCGCAAGCTCAATTTTTTCGAATTTGTCTTCGTATTGTTTTCTCTTTTCAGTCATGTCATATTGTTTAGCTTTTTGGCCTGCTAAATTCCAGTTTGTTTTGGTTAATTTCTTTCTATCTGTGTCTGTTGCTTCTTGCAATTCTCTTTCTCTTCTTTCTTTTTCTCTTTGCTGCAGTTTTTCTGTTACCCTTTCTGCTTCTTTCAACAGTCCATCCAATTGTTCTCTTTCTATTTCTATCTTTAACATTTCATCTTGGTGCTTAGACTTTATGCTCTTTAGTTCTTCAACAGCTTGTCCTCTTTCTTCGTGGGCAGAGTTTGACAACTCAATTATTTTAGCCATTTCTTTCTTTTTTTCTTGAAGTTCTTTTTCCATCTTTTTGTAGATACTGTCAAAAACAACTCTTTCTCTTCTGAGATTTTCAATTTGATCTCTTAGTCCCTTGTTTTGGGTAAGTGCCTCATTAAATTTAACGAGTGCCTTATCAAGTCTATTCTCTAAGACTTTTATCTGTTTTTCTATCATTTTATTGTTTTCTTCAGAAACCTTTACCCCTGATCTTTCTACTCTGGCCTCCTCAATCCTGTTGGTAACATCGGAATAGTGATCTTGTAAAATCTTTACCTTTTCTTTCTCTTTTTCAATTTTAATTGTTAATCCATAAACAGTATCGCTTAATTTATTTATCTTATTTCCTATTGAAACACTTTCATTCATATTTATGTTTCTAGTGAGGTTGGCTATTGTTTCTCTTAATAAATCATTATCCTTTCTTAATTTTTCGAATGCATATCTTTGCTTTGTGCCAGCCATATCTATGTGGTTTTTGAGTTTCTTTGTTCCTTTATCGGAAAGCATTACATTCTTCTTAAGTTGTTGCTTCTTTTCCTCGGTAGTTTCTCCATCATCGTCCTGGCGAGTTAAAGTTTCAGATGAGGCAGTTCCTGATAGTGTCATTTTTATTGTTTGTTAATTGTAGATATCTTCTTGGCGCCATTCTTAAAAAATTAAACAATCGATATTAGGTTTTGTTAAGGATTGTTGTTTATTGATTACTTACAATTAAAGTTGAACAGTACTACAAATCAAACCAGTGCTTGGATCTCTAGAAAGGGTGTACTGTTCCATTTCTACGTAACCGTCAAGCCATCCCTTCATATTCTTTAAATCTTTAATTACTTTATCAGTTCCATAGTATTGGTGAGTGATTACATTGTTGTCTGTAAATCCGTGTGCTAATGTAACACATTCAATTCCATTAATGTTTACAACATGCCCTTCATCTAACACTAAATTGTAGACATATCCGCAATTTACATCAATTGTAGGCTTAATGTCAATTGGGAACTTCCATTCACCATTAATTCTAACTGGATGCCATGGAGTGATTTTCATACCATTCAAATCTACCAATTTTACAATTTCGCTTGTTGTTTTAGACTTGATTACACACAAAACAGTAGCGTCTTTTGATCCA
Organism: Willaertia magna; assembly: GCA_902984215.1. NCBI lineage: Eukaryota > Heterolobosea > Eutetramitea > Acrasida > Naegleriidae > Willaertia > Willaertia magna. The sequence goes on from CADWAF010000317.1 coordinate 10,895, forward strand.
TTCAAATTCTTTACCTTATCCCCTTTTCTAAGGTCACAAACCTTCTTTAATAATCCGTCAGCCATTAAAATTGTAGACTCTCCATCGAAACAACTACCTCCTGCATCATAATAGCTACTCATACTAACAGGGGCAGAATAT
>CADWAF010000322.1:0-12023 GCA_902984215.1 Willaertia magna
TAATTTGGGCGCCATGCTAAATTTACAATAATAGCACTGATTTCAAAAATCTCTCATTAAAAAATGAGTCTGTACGATACATTAACCCTGCCTGAAGTAGTTTCAAATAACAATAATAACAACCCTTCTACTTCCAACAATAGCATTAATAACAATACTATGAATTCTTCCTTATTAACCAATAACAGTTTCGATTCCCTTAATACTAACATAACAACAAATAATAACTGTATAGATATGAATAATATAATGATGATTGGTAGTGAACCACAAGAAGAAGAAATACCAGATGATACTTTTAATCAACACTATTTTGAAATAATGTTACAACAACGTAACTATAAAGTAATAAGAGTAAGAGGTGAAGGTACATTTAGTAAAGTTTTAGAAGCAAAACATTTAAAAACAAATCAAAGAGTTGCAATTAAATGTATGAAAAGTAAATTCAAAGATAAAGATAAAGTTAATAGATTAAGAGAAATTCAAGCCTTAAAATTATTATCACCAAATGAAAATATTATTACCTTAATAGAAGTAATTTATGATTCTAAATATGGATATTTAGCATTAGTATTTGAATTAATGGAATATAATATTTATGAAGTAATTAAAAAGAGAAAGAAATATTTTAATGAATATCAAATGAAATATTATATGTATCAAATATTAAAGGGAATTGAACATATGCATAAACATAATATATTTCATAGAGATATTAAACCTGAAAATATTTTAGTAAATAAAAATTTAATAAATAATATAAATAATTTAGAAAATGAAATTATGTATCCAATAATTAAATTAGCTGATTTTGGTAGTTGTCAAGGAACTAAAAGTAAAAAACCATATACTGAATATATTAGTACTAGATGGTATAGAGCACCTGAATGTTTATTAACTGATGGTTTTTATGATTGTAAAATGGATTTATGGTCAATTGGTTGTGTAATGTATGAAATGATTACTTTTGAACCACTATTTCCAGGTGAGAATGAATTAGATCAAATACATTTAATTCATAAAGTTATTGGTACTCCAAATGAAGAGATTTTAAATAAATTTAGAAAACATGCTAGTAGATATTTATTGAATGGAAAATTTCCTAAAAGATTAGGGAAAGGATTAAAATCTTTAATTCCAAATGTTTCTAAGGATTGTTTAGATTTATTAACGAAATTATTAACTTATAATCCAGATGAAAGAATAACTGCAGCTAAGGCTTTAAAACATGCTTTCTTTAAGGAAATTGATCCAACCATTGGTTTTAATAATAGTGGTAATATAACAACAACTATTCCTAATGCTATGCCTCATAGTAGTGGTAGTAGTAATAATAGTGTTGTTGGTACATTACCTAGTACGATAAATAATAATAATATAACTGCAACAGGGATGAATAATACAACAATCACTCCCTCACTGTTAAGTCCCTCCATGTATAGTGGTCATAACAGTAATGGTACTTCTAATAATAATAGTGGTGGAGTATTATTACCAACAATATTTCATACAAATAATAATCATTTAAAACAAAAGAAAAAGATAAAAACGATAAATGTTGGACCATATGTAAATGATAAGCCACCACCTTTACAAAAGAAAGTTCACTATATGATTACAACAAATATATAAAAAAAAAATTTATTATTGTAAATGTAATAATTAATCATATAATTTACCAGTATAATAATATTTTCTTCCAATTTGATATAAACCAGTACAACCAACAAAGAAATTAACAGCAAATAATCCCCAATTTTTTGGAATAATTTGTGTGCTATATCTAGACCAAATAAAACCTGTAACCATTAATGCTAAATTTTGATTAGTTGAAACTAATTCTGGAGCTTTACGTAAATCACTTATACCTGCAATAACTAATCCCCATTTAAATAAAGGAGCCCAGAAATGTACTATTATTATTGTTTAGATTTAATGATCAAAAAGTAATGATCAAATCATTTTGCGATTTGTTTAATGAAAATAAATTCAAAATGATGATGATGATTTAAAAAAACATACCAGTTTTAATTCCAGCTTCTCCGTGTAACAACTTGTGTCTAAAGGAAGCAAATCTAGTGGCCATCTTCTGATATATTTTTTCGCTTTATTTCTTAATGGAAAGTCGCAAAAAACCACAAAACCGCGCAATGTACAAACACCAATGAATTTTGTATTGTTCTTTCCACAATAGCTACGGAAATGAAAAATTTGGGCGGGAAATATGTTTGTTGTGCATTTTCAACAACCATTTAAAAAAAAAATTTGAAAGAAAAAAAAAATACCATTTCCGTCCGTCCATCCTGCTCTACTTTTCCTACTACACCTTCACCACTACTACTTTCTATTCCTATACAACCTATACAACTACTACACCTTCAATATTTTTCTTCTTCTTCTTCTTCTTCTTTTCATTTGCTAAGTAACTTTTCCACAACCCACTACTTGCTTTATAAACAAAATAACTACCCTGAATTCATTCATTCATTCAATTTTTAACTTTCTCATTATATCCCCTAGCTTTTTTTATTTTTACCAACAATTCTTTATCTTACTAATTTTTCTCCTCCGAAATTATTTCTCATTTTAACTAACAATAATAACTATACATTACTTTCTAAAGTTATAAAATCAATATTACTAGTAAAATTATTAATAATATACAAATTATAATAATACTTTATTTTTAACAAATTAAACACTTTATGAACAATAATAATCACTCTAACGTTGTTCAACAACAACAACCATTAAAAGAACAACAATCTTTAAATAATACATCTAGTTCATTATCAAATAATAATTCTACTATTATTGCATCACCTAGAACTAGCATTAAAATATCTAATTCTCCTAGAACAATTTCATCTTCTCCAACAACAATAACTAATAATACAACAACAACTAATACAACAACAATTATAACTGATAATAATAATACAAAAGTAATAACAACCACTACTACTCCTTCACCTAGAATAATTTCTACTCCTTCAACTACTAGTTCAAACAATTCTATGAATAATAATAATAATAATAATATGAAACCATCTAAAGTAATACATTTTAGGAAAATACCATCAGATACAACACAAAATGATATTTTATTAACATGTCAATCATTTGGTACAATTACAAATATTTTATTATTAAAAAATAATCAAGCATTAGTACAATATTCTAATTTACAAGAATCTATTAATTTTATTAATTCTATTAATAATAATAGTAATGATAATAATAATAGAAATAATAATGGATGTATTATAAAAGGAAATAGAGTATATGTTAATTATAGTAGTCATCAAGAATTATCTAAAGGACAAATTATTTTAAATGATGAACCAAATCATATTTTATTAATTACAATAATGTTAAATAATACATCTAAAAATGGTAATTTAAATACATCTAAAGATAATAATAAAAATATTACAATAGATCAATTAATAAATATATTTAATTATGATAATAAATATATAATTGATAAAATTGTAATGTTTAATAAAACTTTAGGATTACAAATATTAATACAATATAGAAATTTAGAAGATGCAATTAAAATTAAAAATTTATTAAATGGAAAATTAATTTTAAATTATTTATGTTTTATTCAATTTTCAAATTTAAAAGATTTAACTGTACATCAAAATAGTGATAGAGCTAGAGATTTTACTAATAATGGTAATTCTAATAATAATACTACTATTAATGGAAATACTAATGGAAATGCTAATGGAAATGGTACTGTTAATAATGGTAAAGTTATTGTGATGCAAAATAATAGTTTATTAAATAATACAGTAATTGTAGAAAAACAATTACAGAATGGAGTTAATAGTCAAAATGGTAATAATACTTCTACTAATAACAATAGTACTGTAGATAATAATAATGGTAATCATTCTACTACAAATACTACTACTACTACTAATAATACTAATAATAATGGTAATAGTAGTAATGTTACTAATAATAATGTATCAACACCATTACTTCAACAACATGGTATTCCATATAGACCATCAATGATTGGTAGTTTATTTACAGTTCCTAGTTTTTCATTAAGTAATAATCACAATACAAATAATAATAATACAACAATTCCATCCAATCATCATACATTACAATATTTTCCATTTATAGAAACTACAGGTAATCATCATAATACTTTATTTTATATGAATCATCCAACTACAGCTACTACTAATTTAAATGGAAATAATACTCCTGCACATCCATATTTACATCATATTAATCCACATCATATTAATTCATTTGTAGTTCATCCACAACAACAAGTTCATCATCATGGATTGCAACAACAACAATATAGTGTAATGCAACCTAATAATACTATTCATTCATCTACTATTATTACTAAACCAATATCATCATCAAATAATAATAATAATACAGTTAATAATAATAATAGTACTACTGCAAATAATAATACTAGTCCAAGATTATTATCTATGGAATCAAATGGTAGTACAACTAGTAGTAGTAATAGTAATAATAGTTCACCAACAACGACAAGTAATTGTTCAAATAATACAAGCACTACACCAACAACAATAACTACTATAAATAATAATAATCCATCAGTATTAAATGAATTAGAAGATAATAATGGAATAGATAATAAGAATGATAAAACAGTATTATTAGTATCTAATTTTAATGATAAGAAAATGAATATAGATTTATTATTTAATTTATTTTCATGTTATGGATATATTTATAGAATTAAAATATTTAAAACAAAACCAGATCATGCATTAATTCAAATGGCAACACATAAACAAGCATCTAATGCAATTACTTCTTTAAAAGGATTACAAATATTTGGTAAAACATTAAGTGTTAATTTTTCTAAACATTCATTTATTAATAATAATAATTCATCTAAAAATGATCATTATTTAAAAGAATTTACTAAAAATAATAATAGATTTCCTAAAATAGTAAATAATAATCAATTATTAAAACATAAATTATATATGTGTCATCCAACAAATACTTTACACATTTCAAATATTACTTTAAATGAAGAAATAGAAAATGAAAATGAATTATTAGATTTAATTAAAAAACAATTTGAAGTATTTGGTTCAATTGAAAATATTAAATTATTTAAATTTAATGATAAACCAATGATTTTAATTAAATTTAAAACAATTACTTCAGCTGCAGAAGCATTATCTACTTTACATAATTATTTATTTTTAGGTAAACATATGAAGGTAGCATTTTCTTTAAATCAAATGATGAAATAATTTTATTTGGTAATAAATTTTTTTCTAACAAATTTAGTATAATGATCATCAAATATTTCTAATTTTGAATATTTACCATATTCTCTATTTTCACTATTACTATCCATTTTATTATCAAATAGATTTGGTAATATTATATTGTTTTTATCTTTTTGTTCTTTATGTTTCTTTTTCTTTTTTGTTTCTTGTAAATTTACAATGGTATAAGGATTTAAAGTATAATTCTTTCTTTCTAATAGATCTTCATTATGTTCTTCAATTTTATTTGGATTAATTTTATTTGGTGGTAAAGTATATCTATAATACTCTTCCATCTTTGTCTTTTTTGGAGGCATTTCTTTTCTATTTACTTTATTAGGGGGTTGAGGCAGTAAATTATCTTTATAGTTTATGATTTGATTATAGTTATCATGATTATTAGAATAGTTAGAGGTCGTTAATTTTTCATTTATCATTTCTTTTGCTCTTGTTTCTAGTAGTTTATGTTTTTCATCTACTAAAAAATCAAATTGTTTATTCCAATGGTTTCTTGTTCCTAATTCATTCTTTATAACAGTTCTCCATATACAATCATGATTAACTAATTCACTATTGGCTACTTCTTTCCATTTCATACCAAAAGTTCCCTTTTCCTTGTTATTGGACATTTTTTTTTATAAATTTAAAATCGTAAATTTATTTAATTACTGTACATAAAAAAGAGAGGCATTTTCATTTTGGGGATTAATTAGTATCTCAATCAAATACTAATTTAAGTTTGATGCTGCCTCACTGGTTAGTTTTCTAGTAAATATTCTAGTTAATTTCTCTTTCTAATTGTTCTCCTTTCCCATTATAAAAGTAACCTATCCAAACAATACCATCTGGAGAAGTATATCTACCCTTACCATGCATTCTGTTATTAACCCATTCTCCTTCATATTTTGTAATTTTATCGGGAAAAGTATAAACTCCAAAACCTTCCATTTTTCCCTTAACAAAATTACCTTCATAACTACAACCATTACTCCATATCATTTTACCTTTTCCATTAACAACATCTTGTTCAAATTCACCTTCATAAACATTTAATCCATCTTTATAAACACCCTCTCCATGTTTTACTTTTTGCATTGTTTCTTCGTTTAATATCCATCCTCCTTTATAAGATACATTTTCATTAAATACAAACTCTCCTACTCCTTGCCTCTCTTCCTCAGGAATATTTTCCTTCTTTCCAGTCTTGCTAGCACTTGATGTTTCTGTCTTTTTTTTTGTAGACATTTTTTCCCGCTAAATTTCATTAAGATTTTTCAAAATCAAAAATAGAACTTTAAAAAAAATGGAAATAAATAACATACAAGAAAATAATCATGTTGTTGAATCGGATTTTAACAATAACATTCAAGAATTGAATAACTTACATCATTCCGATATGAATAATAATGATATCAGTCATAATCATGATCAACAACAACAACATGAAAATAAAACTGAATCTACAAATAAAAAACTCTCAGGTATATTAAAAAAATATAAAAAAACTAAACAAACAACTGGAATACAATTTGATGAAACTAATTTACAAGAAAATGAAGAAATTAAAAAAGAAATTAAAAATAATTGTACCTTAATAGATGAACCTAAAACACCATATAGATATAATAATGATACATCAGATGATGAAGAAATGCAACAAGATATTAATATACCAAGAATGATGACACCTGAAGAACATATGGATAGATTATATTCTGCATTTCAAAGATTAAATAATAATGATGACAATAATGGTGAAGAAGAAATTGAAGGAGATGTATTAATAACTACACCAAGAGATGATAAAGAAGAAAATATGAATGATGATGATGAAGGAATGGAACATCATCATATTGAATTTAATAAGATTGTTGAACATGAAGAAAGTCCAGAATTTAAAAGGAAAAGAAAAGAACATTATAATGAATATTTAGTTATGAAAAAATTAAAAGATAAAAATAAAAAGTTTTTTGAAACGAATGGAAAAGATTATGTAAGTGATGACAATTGAGAAATTCTCTTAAAAAAAAATGGAACATTTTCTATCAACAGATATTCTTTCAAAAATTGCAGAATATTTAAATGCCGTTCCAGATTTTATTTATTTATTTCAGTTAAATAAAAATGTTTATGAAAATACTTTACAAAATAAAGAATTTATATTAAATAATCAATTATTTAGAAAGCAAATAATTAATTTAAATGAAAAGTTGCCAAATTATTTATTTCAATTACAATATTTATTTATTGAAAATAATTTTAATTTTTTAACACAATTTAAATTTCTTAAAAGTTTAAAAATTAAAAATTTGCCAGATAATTTTATTTTTCCAAATTTACCACTTTTAGAAAATTTTTATATTTTTAAATATAATTTAAATGAAAATACTTTACAAAATTTAAAACATATAAAAAGATTATGGTTTTTAGAATGTAAATTAAATGATAATTATTTAAATAGTTTTAAAAATTTACAAGAATTATATCTTTTTAGTTGTAATGGAATTACAGGTGAATGTTTACAAAATTTTAATAATTTAATATCATTTACAGCTATAAATAGTTTTACTGAAGATTCTACTGTTATTAAATATATTAAAAAATTAATTAATTTAAAAAAATTAATTTTAAATAATTATCAACCTATTTATGAACGTAATTTTTTACAAAATTTAATTAATTTGGAAGAATTATCTTTAAATTCGATTGATTTTGATGAAGAAGATTTTAAATATTTAACAAAATTAAGAAAATTGACAATTTTAGGAAATAATTATTTATTAAATAATTTAAAAACTTTTACAGGAAAATATTTACAACATTTACAAAATTTGGAAATATTAAAGATTAATTCAACTAAAATAAAAGATGAATATTTAAAAAGTTTGAAAAATCTAAAAGAAATTAGTATTTTATTTTGTAATGATATTACTGGAGAAGGTTTACAAAGTTTACAAAATTTAGAAACTTTATTTGCTACAGATAATCCTAATTTAGAAGATAAATATTTAAAAAATTTAATTATGTTAAAATATTTGTATTTAAATAATTGTAAAAAACTTACTGGATTGTGTTTACAAAAATTAATAAATTTAACTTCACTTAAAATTGATAGAACAGAATTTAAAGATATTTATTTAAATAATTTACAAAAATTAACAAATCTTTCCATTGATTATTGTAAAAATTTAACTGGTGAATGTTTATTAAAATTAAATAATTTAAGAACCCTCTCAATGGACAGTACCGATATTAGTGATAAATATTTATTAAATTTACAAAATTTAACATTTTTAGACGTGTGTAATTGTAAAAATATTAATGGTGAATGTTTATTACAATTAACAAATTTACAAAAATTAAATTGTAACAATAACATAAATATAAAAGATGAACATTTATTAAATTTAAAACAATTAAAAAGTTTATATGTTTCTAATTGTGAAAATATTAAAGGAAAATGTTTTGTAAATTTAATTAATTTGGAATATTTAAATATTAGTAATAATACAAATAACATTTTAGAAGAATTCTTATCACATTTAATTAATTTACGTATTTTAAATATCGATAAATGTTGTAATATTAAAGAAGGACAGTTTTTATTTGAAATGAATAAATTAAAGACATTAATGACTACCAAAAATACATTTACTTTAAAAGAAATTAAACAATTAAAAGAAAAAATTAAAAAGGAAAATTTATCAATGGAACTGTTTTAAACTTTTTAATTTATTAATACGTTAAGTTCTTTCCAAAAATAAAATTTTTTCAACAAATTTTAATAACATTGTTACTTAAAAACAATTTAAATATACAATTTATTAACTAACCACATTCATTTCCTTCCACATTATATTGTGAACAATCATGTTCATGTTTTAATTGTTCTTCATCCATTACCTTTCCTTCATGTCTTTTTGACAATTTATCCAACAATTCTTGTGCATTCTCTAAAGTTTCTTGTACAAGTAAATGTGCACCACCAATTTTAACGCCAACGTGAGCACAACAAGCATTTTCAAAATCCCAATCTTTTAAAACATTTTCTAACCATTGTTTAAATAAAATCGGTGCATTTTCCGTTTTATACAAACCGTTATTTGATAAAGAAGGATGGAAATCCATTTGTCCGGCCTTCTTACCAAAAATTTTAAATAATAAAGAAGGATTATCAAAATAATTAATGGTGTCATCTACGTGGATAGTTTTAGCTAATGGCGAATAAACCCAAACGGAATTAAAATGGTTGGTCGATTCCGGTAATGGCGCTACAAACTCCGCTCCGTCTGGAATTCTCATTTCCACTTCTGGATTCCACTTATTAAGATAATCCATAATATTACCGGTCCACGGAATAATATCTTTTTGATTACGTAAATGACGTGGTGTACCGTACCATTCTTTTACAACGCTTGAATAATTTTTGTAAAAATCGGGAAACGCCAAAGTATGAAATGGGGGAAACGCCAAAGTATGAAATGGGTGTGTTGCAATTACGGCTTCAATATCGTTCCCGTTATTTGTTAAACTATCAATTTCCTGTTTTAATTCTTCATCCAATGGAACCGTGTCAATAACTAAAAATTTACCTGTTGATAATTTTATTAACGACATGTGTGTACCGATATTTATTAAACCTTTAATTTTAAAATTGGCGCGAATATTAAAAAAGTTTGTGCCAATTTCTTTAATTCTCTTTTCTGTGGCGATTGCTGCTTTCGTTGAAGATTGATTGCCCATTTTTTTTTTTTAAAAGTTTTTTTAAAGTTTTTTTTTGTAATAATAGATGTTTAAGGGATTTAACAAAATGTAAATGGTGAATGCACATTTAAATAGTTTTAACTGTTAAAGAGTACGTCCTATCTTATTTCCTTCCGTAAAATTAGAAACTTTATATTCTTTGGGTTTTAACATTTGTTTTTTGTTATGCTTTACTGCTGGTTACGGCAAGGACAAAAGGAAATTTTTATTGTTGTTACTCCTTCCTTCCGATTAATTTGTTACAATAAATTTTATTAAACGGTTTATCTTAAGTTCTTTACAAAATTACTTTGACTGCGGCTTCTATAGTAATTTTTATTTAAAATTGCAAGTAAACAGGAAATCAAGGTATAGGAAATAGATCAAAATCGAAGTGGAGCCACAGGGAATCGAACCCTGGACCTTGTGCATGCAAAGCACACGCTCTACCAACTGAGCTATAACCCCTTCTTGACATATAGAATTCAATTGAAATATTATAATATAAATCCGTTTGGTTGTTTAATAATTTATATTTTATTTTAAATATATTAAAAATTATAATTTATAAAAAAATTTTACTTTTTTAATTTAATTTTTAATTAAATAAAAATTAAATAATATTATTTAATTGTATATTTTCTTTTATTAAATTAAATATCTTAGAATTCTATTTAAAAATATTTTTTAAAATAAAAAAAATTAATTTTATAAAAAAAATTAATATTTTTTAAACTTTAAATAATTTATTACATTTAATTTAATATTATTACATCTACAATAATATTTTTTATTTAATTTAATATTTTTTTAATAATTTTATTTTTTAAATTTTTAATACAAATTTAATATTCAATTAAAATAAATAATTAATAAAATAAAATATTAAATAAAATAAAATAATTATAATTATTTAAAAAATTAAAAAAATTATAGAATTATAATTAAAAAATAATAAAATAAAATAAAAAATAATAGGTATAAAAAAAATATAATAAAAAATATCTTCTGTTTTATTTATTTAATAATAAAAATATAAATTAATACTTATTCAAAATATAAATTATAATTATTATTTTTTTTAATAAAAATTTTAATAATTTAATTTTAATTATAATAATTAACTTTTGTTATTATTATTATAATTATTAAATAAAATTAATAAATATAATTTTTATTGTTATTATTATTTTTATATTATTTTTTTATTTTCTATAATTTTTAATTTTTATTATTTTAATATTTTAAAAAAAATTTTATTATAAATTATTTTTTATTTAGATAATCTTACAATTAATTTTTTTTTGAAAATGTTTTTAATAATTTTATTATAAGTAATATTAAAAAAAATTTAATAATAAACTAATTAATTTATCAAAATATTTATTACTTTTAAAAATAAAAAATAAGATATTATTTAATATTTTTAAATATTTTTTAATAGAAAATATTAAATTAATATTAATAATTATTATTTATCACTTTATTATATAAATATAATATTTTACTATTTTAGATAAATCTAATTTTGTTTATAATTTTTTTATATTAAAAAAAAAATATTATAAATCCTTTTACAATTACTATATTACAACTTTTTAAAAATATATTATTAAATAATTATATTCTTATAATTAATACTTATAATTTATTGAATTTAATATTAAAATTGAATAGATTTTATGGTTTAAAAAATAATATTAATGAAGATAAATTTTTTACATATTATATCCATATTTACCTCGTACTTTATAAAAAACACATTATAGATTTCTATATACTTTTTTACTTGGAAAATGAGAAATTTTATTGTAATAAAAAAATTTTTAAGTAACGGTTTTTGAAATTAAATTTTTTTATAAAATTATCTACCTTAAAAGATTTAGATTCATACATCATTAATAATTACAAATTATTGGATTTGGTGTATTAAAAAAACTTGATTTCTATCCAGTTTGACATTCTTAGCAGTTCCATAGTGAA
>CADWAF010000324.1:0-54316 GCA_902984215.1 Willaertia magna
GGGTTCAAATCCCACCCTGACCAGCACATTTTAACTTTGTTTCATTTTCCTCTTGCTGGCTGCTGATTTCCCAAATATCCTTTGTTTTATGTTTTACAAATTAATTTTCCAATTCATCCTCAAATTTCAAAAAATAATTCTTTTAAGGAAAAAATTTTAAAGCTTTTTATTAAAAACAAAAAACTAATTTATATTCCACTACAACATTTACATCCATGCAATCTCTGTAAATACTTGTCACTTTCCTCAAAATCAAACTTAATCAAACGTACAATTTTCTTTCTAAAATTAGCATTCTCTTTTCCATATAAATGTAAACATTTCTCAAACATCTCAAAAGATTTTTCATAATTTAAATTAATTAAAAAATATCTTCCATAAATAAAATAAATTTCTTGTAAATGTTTAATACAATTATCATATTCAATTTTTGTATTAAAATTATTTATATTTAAAGCTAAAAATAAACATTCAATACATTTATTAAAAATTATTTCTAAAGTTAAAAATTCATTTTTATTTTTATTATTTTTATTTAAATAAATTGAAGGAATTGTACCAAAATTTATATTTTGTAAACTTTTACAATTTTCATTTATAATTATAAATTTATTAAATATTAAACTTAAACAAGTAATAATAGAATCAATACAATTTGATTTATGATTCGTTAAATCTAAAATTTCAATCATTATTTTAAAAATAGAATTTAACTGTTCATTTGAATAAATAAAATTATTATTTCCGCCAAAAACAACACCATTTTTTAAACTATTATTTTTTAAATTATTATTAAAATCATCACTATTATTATGGTCCTCTTTATTATTCATTGAAGAAGGATAATTATTTGTACAAGTTATTGTAGATGGTGACGGTTCCGTAATAATTACCGATGGTGATAGCGGAGTATTGTTATTATTTAATTGATTTAATTGGTTTGTAATTAATTTTATAATACGATGAATAAAATCAAAATATGAAATTTTAATTTCTAATAATTCATTAAAGGATTGTAAAAGTAAAATAATATCTTGTTTGGATTCTGCCTTTTCAAAAGCTTCCAAGGCTTCGAATTCGTTCATTTTTTTTTTTTAATTTTTTCTTTTTTTTTTTAATTCGCGGACAAGTTGCTTTTTAAACCAATTAGTGGTTTGATAATTGGATCATTGTAATGACTATTCCACTACTTAACTCCAAGTTGGGTTGTTAACAATGATTATTATTATAATAATAATGATGCTAACAATTTATTGAATTTAAAAATACAAAATTACTTTTTTCTAAAGTGAGGCATAGGGATTTTCACCTCCTCTACTTCATAATCTTTTCCAACAACAGTATTATTATTTTGATCAATATTATTAAAAGGACATAAACTTTCACCATATTCATCCATCATTGGTAAAACATTTGGATTTGATTGTTCTTTAGAACTTTGTGCTCTTAACCAAAATGCTCTATCAAATGATTTTAATAACATGTATTCTAATTTTCCAGTTGAATCAAAATATAAAGGTTTATGTTTTTGAACAGTTAAAACAAATTCATCTAATAATTTATGTGTTGTAAAAACTATTGATTTACCACTAACCATTTTCTTTAATTGATCACTACAATCACTATTTAAAATTAATTCTTTAATTGTTGGATCTAAATGATACCTCATATCACATACTCCATCATTCTTTAATCTATCCATATATACTCTTAATGGTCCTCTTAAATTCTTTTCTAAATCATTTCTAATTCCTAAATAATCTAAAACTGACATTACAAAATGTTGACAATTACAAGTTTTGTTATCATACATTTTATGTGCATTCCAATGTGCACATATGGATGCTATTTTATCAATTGTTTTAGCTACTTGTTCTAATGTTGTAATTTTACATACATCTACTGCGAATACTGCTTTAGCACTAGATTTAGCTCTAACGACAGCAATAGATGAATCTCCCCATTCAATATACCACGGTCCAATAATTAATGCAGTCTTTTTAATACTTTAATAAATAATTTATAATGTTAAAAATACTTACGTGGAACATGCCATATTCCATTTGTTGTATTGTTGAATGTTTAAATAATGAACCAAATCTACGAACAAATTTATGTCTATTATAAATTTAATAAAATAAATAGATTAATCAAATAAATAAATTAAATTAAAACTTACACTTGACCATCAGCCATTTCAGTAACAACCATTTTTACTTTCATATAAGCCTCTTGTGGTTTTCTATTTTCATAAACTGGTAAACGTGCTGGATTTAAATATTTATATCTAAATCTTTCAGCGAATACTAGATTTTGACAAATTGTTGAAATAACATTACTATCAAATTGTTGTTCTCTTAAATGTTCTAATTTTTGTAAACAATAATCATAATCTATTGGTATTTTAAATTTGTAATTAATGCAGTAAAAAAAAAGGCGGGAGAGGGTTAAGCGGGAAAAAAATTACAAGGCTTTGGTTAGAGATGGATGAAAGGGAAAGGTTTGATATACTTACTGTATTTTTGTTGATTGGAAAAGTCTTCGGTATTCCATAGAGGAGCTTCTGGAACTTGGTTAAAGGATTGTACATTACTTGCGGTACTTCTACTTGTCATCATACTTGTACCTGTTGTTATAGTTGCTGGTTTATCTTCTAGATCTCTTGCAAATTCTCTTTCATATTCCATTTCCTCTTCTGTTTTGTTTTTATCATTGTTATTATTATTGTTACTATAATTTTCATTTAACTTCGGAGTTGTTGTTGTACTTGGCTTGGTATCTAATTCCTCAATTTCATCATAGTTATTCTCTGCATAGTTTTTATTTCCATTGTTATTATTACTATTGTTATTGTTGAATGAAGAATTAGAAGAAGATGAAGATCCTGTATTATTATTATTTACTAGACCACCTTGTCCAGTGCTGTCCGTCAATAATCCAGATTGTATTTGATTTTGTTTTAATTCTTGAATTTTCCCGTAAATACTTAAAGCACTTCCTTTTGGTATACCACAATCACTTAAATCTTGAACCGTAAAACACATGATTGACGCACCATCGAATTGTTGTTTTACAAGAACTTATTAAAATTAAACAATTAAATTATTGAAAATTTAAAAAATTAAAACTATTGGAATCATCATGAATGAAACAAACGTACCATCAATGACAGTTTTCTTATCATATTTATTATTATTTAACCACTGTCTAAAATTTTCTGGTGTCCAAGATTTAAGTGGTATTTCGTCCAAAGCAACAACCCCAGCACTTCTCGATTTAAAGATTCCAAATGGCATTTTTTTTTGATTGTTGTTATTTTGTTGATTATTGATTAATGGTGATGAAATTTAAAAAAATGAACGACACAATTGATCTTTTGTTTAATGGAGAGTTATTATTTCATAAAAAATAGTTTATCCTGAAGAACTAACGAAAAAGAACATTATTGAAAATATGTAGAAAATTGTTGGTGTTTAGGAAAGAAGACAAAAATTTCAAAGTTTTATTTTATTGGCCAATTCGCACGTTTTTAGAAAAATATTATATTTGTTTAATTATTATTTTAAAATTTATTTCAATTTATATTAACAAATTATTTTAAAAAGTGATATTATTTAGGGATAGGAAATGGTACACAAATTCCCTCTAATTCATAATCATTACCCACTATTGAATTTATATCTTCCGGTAAGGTATTGAATGGACATAGACATCTTTCACCATTTTCTAATGGTTTAAATAAGTCATTAGAGCCTTCCTTAGAACTTTGTGTTCTTAACCAAAAGGCTCTGTCAAATGCTTTTAACAATGCAAAATCATATTTACCTATTCCTTCAAAATATAATGGTTTATGTCTTTGAATAATTTTAACAAATTCATCTAATATTCTATGAGAATGAAATATAATATAACCATTATAAATATATTTCCTTAATTCATCACTTGTGGGTGTATTTCTCATTAACTCTTTAATTTGAGGTTCTAAAGGATAACTCATAGAACAAACACCATTCGTTTTTAAATTTTCAATATAAGTTTTAACAGTTCCTTTTATATTACTTTCTAAATAGTTTGAGATTTGAAGATATTCTAAAACAGCATTTACAAAATGTTGACAATTACAAGTTTTGTTATCATATTCTTTTTCACTATTCCAATGAGCACATAGAGAAGCTAATCTATCTATTGTATTTGCAACATTATCTAATCCAGTTACTTTACAAACATCTACTGCCAATACAGCTTTCGAACTGGAACGATGTCTAGTTATTGCAATTGAAGAATCTCCCCATTCAATATACCATGGTCCAATAATCAATGCAGTCTTTTTAATATGTTACACTAAAAAAGGCAATAGAAAGTACTTACGTGAAACATTCCATATTTCATTTGGTGAATAGTTGGACTAATTTTAGTTACAAAACGACGAGCCAATCTAGAGAGGGCAGCGTCTGACATTTCTGTTATAACTAATTTAATTTTTAAACAAGCATTACTTGGTTTATCAATTGAGGATTTTCTTAAACTAGATGAATAGATAGGTAAACGTGAAGGATTTAAATATTTATATCTAAATCTTTCTGCAAATACTAAATTTTGACAAGTTTCAATTACCAATTTCTCATCATATTGATTCATTACTGCCTTTACCTTTATTAATGCTTTATTAAATTCTAAAATAGATATTTATAATTATTTAAATTATAATTTTAAATAATAACTTACTCTCCAATTGCGATTGATTTAGTTTACTAAGGTCCCAAGATGGAGCCTCAGGAACAAGATTAAAACTTGTTTTTAATGTTGATTTACTAGCATTACTTATAAATTGTGGTTGAGGTTGATGACTGGCAGGTGTTTGTTGTTGTTGATGAGAAGATTGTTCATTAAGAGGAGCTTTTGTTGCATCTTTCGGATTAACAATATCTTCAGCTAATTCTTTTAATTCCTCAATATCTTCATCAATAGGAATTGTTGGATTTGGATCGAAAGAAGTGTTATTGTTATTTGTAGGAGTTGAAGGTGATGCTGTTGTCATCTTTTGTTTTTGAAGTACTTCTTGTATTCTATTGTAGACTGATAGTGCGCTTCCTCTTGCAACACCAATTTCAATTAAGTTTTCTACTGCTGTAAAGTTAAGTAAGGAAACTCCATCAAATCTATGTTTAACAATTTCTTTGTTGTTTGACGGTCAACCAATCAAATGTAGATGATTTAATGACGCTTAGTATTTATTTTACTTACTTTTAATTGTATCCTTGTCGTAATGATTTACTTTTAACCAGTACTTAACATTATCAGGTGTCCAATTAGTAACTGGTGCATTCTCTAAATCAATTAAGTTTGGTCCAGGAGAGATTGATGGAGGGAAAAAGGGCATTTAGAATTTTTCACTTTTTTAAAAGTTAATTATAAGATTCTTTAGTTATGAATAATACGATCAAAAGCACATTCAATAATAATAATTTTTTAAAATTGTCTATATAGTTTATTAAGGATATTTCCCTTTTTAATTAAAAATAATTTACAATTAATATGTGAAATGTAGCTAGTTGTTAATCATGCAATGCTACGCCACGAACGAGAAAGAAAGTAAAGGAATTATTTAAAAAAGAAATATTTTTTGACGAACGAGGAAAGTAGTTCCTTTTTGTCCAACAGTACTTTACTAACGAACTATCGTATAAACAAATTACATTGTAGCAACCCTTAACAACTATTTTTGTGTCCTTTTAATTACAAGGCAAGGTGAATTTCAACAAACCCTAGTTTCCTCACATATTAGAATTAAAAAGTAGGCTTGATTCATGACCAAAACCAAAAGCATTTCATTGTGAGTCTTCAAAACCTTTCAAATAATTTATTGGATAACCCTTGGCCATCGGAATTGGCAAGTGATAAACAAAAAAAAATGCCAATCATAGAAGTTGACAACTATTTTAAAGAAGAAGAAGAGAAAGAACAAGAAAAGCAACAAACAACAATTAACAACAACACAGAAGATAACAACAACAAAAATATTAATTTTGAAAAACGTCTTTTCCTAAAAGAAATTGAAAGTTTATCCTACAATTATTATTCTTTACAATTATTACCAAACTATATCTTTTCTCCAGTTTTAAAAAATTTATTCCTTTACGATAGTTCTCCATCTTCTCATCAAGAAGAATCTGAACAAGAAAATATAAAAGAAAATAAGAATTTAAAGAATGATAGAAAGATTAATAAGATTAATTACTTTCCAGAAAATGATAATGATATTATTAGTGAAGAAGCATATATTAATTTAATTCATCAAAATTCATTTAGTTTACAATGGAATTCTAAATCAAATCATAATATTTCTATTTATAGTTTATTTCAATACTATTTTGGTCCAATATCTATGCTATTTTTATTTTTTTTAATTGTTGGATTATTATCTATTACTTTTATTTTTTCATTTAAATTTATTCCTTCTTTTAATACTTATATTGAAAATATATTTTTTTCAACTGATTTTACTTTTGAAAATAATGATGGGACATTTGATAGATCATTTACTACAATTATATTAAAAATGTTTGGGAATGGGAAGAAATTAAGGGAATTATTTATTTTTATGTTATTTTTATTTGGTTCATGTTTTTTAATTTTAATTTCTTCCTTTTTTATAATGTGGTTATTATTATTTTTAATTAAAAAATTACTTATTGAACAAAAATTAAAATCAAGTACTTTTTTATATGAAATGTCAACTGTTAATGAAAAGACATCATTGTTGTTTTTAGATGAAGAAGAAAATAATACAAATGAAATGTACAAAGGATTTATAACTGTTAAGCCTATAGATTGGAATAAAAGTAGTACTCAATTAAAAACTGTATTTTTAAATCAAATTATGAATAGAAAAATTAATTTATTAGAAATTTATTCCTTTGTACTTTTATCAGAAAATCAAAATTTAAAGAAGAATAGTTTTGATTTTGCAATGAGAATGATGGAAGAATTAATGGATTATGCAAAACGTAATGGATATAATTATTTATTGATATATGTCAGTAATTTGGATTATGGCTTAATGAGATGTTGTGATAAATTAGGATTTAAAAAATTACAAGATGATTGTGATGTTGTAATTTGTCCACCAATTGCCATTCATTGTTATGCAAGAAAATTAAAATAATTTTGAAACGGCAATAAATAAATTAATAATTATAATAAAATCCCAATTTAGAGACATTTATTAATCTTGTTTAGAGAAAATAAAAGAAGTATAATTATCCCTTGCAGTAACTTCTTTTTCAACATAATCCTTTAAGAATGGAGGTAATTCAATTGGTTTACCAGGATCAACATCTTCAACATCTAAAATAAAAGTACCTTCACCCTTACCATTAAGATAATGATTTAATTCAAAGTAATGGTTTTGATAAACAAAACTATAAATCTTTTTCCTTATTGGAATTCTAGTTTTATCAGATTGTTCCAATAAATTAACAAAAGTTCTTGCATTAATTGGTCTAGCCTTTGTACTTTCCTTACCATCCTCAGTTATAGATGAAGAGTTATAAGAGTAAGAATAAATACCATTCTGTCCTCTTCTAACAATTCTAGTAACTGTACCCTCTTCGGAAGAAGGTAAAAACACTTGTTCTAAATCAATAATTTCATGTTTTACATCTAATTGTACCTTTTCTAATGGTTTTAATAAGAATCTACGTCTAACACCTTTAGCACGTGGAATTCCAATTTGATGAGATAATATATTAAACACTCTTTGTAGTTTCTCATCAAAACTCTTAGTAAAATTATCTACAATAAACACTTGAGGATGTCCAATATAACTTGCACGTAATTTATAATCTAACTCTCTTGCTAACTCAACTGATTCCGATCTAACATTATTATTCTCTAATGTATAAAACTCTTCTGCTCCTTCTGCAGTTGAAACTAAGTGAATAACACAATCATATCTCTTATCTCTCAATTGTGGAACAGTCCAGCCATAAGTGTCTAACTATCGGAATTATATATAGTTAACACAAATCATCATCTATTTAACTAAATAATTACTTACCATTGCTTGCCATATGTAATCATCACAATAAGCCCTAGTATCCATACATCCTCTATCACAAAGTAAGATAGTAGGTTTCTTTAAAGACTTTGCAAGTTCATAATAACAATCTTCTAAAGCCATTTGTGTTCTAATAATAGATGCTTCAAATGCAATGATTTGTTCTTTTGTGGCATCTGCTGGTGGTCTTGCTCCTCCAGTCATTAATAAAGTTGCAACTAAATAATTAAGTTAACTAACTTTACACAAATTTATGGTAAATGAATCACTTACCCTCTGTTACAATAAATACATGAAATCCTAAATTTTGTAATCTTTCACGTAACTTTTGAATACCTGTTGATTTTCCAGAACAAGGACCTCCTGTTAAAACAATTCTATAAATTGGTGGTGCTTCACCTTCTAATTTACTTTCTTCAGCAAGAATTTCTTGAATGATAGAAAATTGTTGTTCTTGTTTATTTAATTCTTCATCACTTTTATTCATATAGTAATAAGCTAAACCACCAGCTATGGAAACTAATGACAGAGTTGTGAAAATATTTCTATAAGAACCATTATTGTTAAAAGAGCTATAAAAACGATGATGATTCTTTATATTAATAGCAGATAAAGCATTGGAGTTTTTAGAGTGAAAGGATGATTTCAACTTTCCACAATTTCGGAGTGTTTTCTCTACCAGAGACCTGGTTGTTTGCATTTTTTTCCAACAGTTGTTATTTACAATTCAGCTTTGTTGCTTACTGCAATTTTTATTTTTTTTTAAATTAAGCCTGAACGGTTTCTCATTTTAGAAGCCTGAATAACTTTAACGGTAGTGGGCACCAGATTTAACAGGTAAATCACGGTTTGAATTGTTGTGTCGAGCCGGCTCTAGTTACAACACGTTTGTTTTAACGTAAAGAAAAATGAGCAAACAGAAAGAAGGGACTTCGTTGAAAATTAAAGATGATTCAAGGAAGGAGATTGATCATTTGAAAGAATTATTGAACTTGAAAGCGAAAGAAATAACCACATTACAAACTGCATTGAAAGAAAGTATGTTTTTTTTTGATTCAAACATATTTATTGAATGTTTTTTAAGATAAGGAAAAACATTCCGGAGTTAATAATGATATAATAATGAGGAATGCAAAATTGGAAAGAGCTTACAAAGAATTAGAGATGCAAAAGAAAGAAGTAGAAAAACAAAATTATAAATTAAGGGAAACTATAGCATCACTAAAGGGAAAAATAGAGGTTTATGAAAAGCTCTTAAACGTAAATGCACAAACAACAGTAGCTGTGTCTACTTCAGATTCGTCACAACCCTTAATAATGAACTGTAATAATGAGGGAAATAATATTAACAACATTGAAAAAGAAGTGGAAATACCTCCACCTCTTTCTGAAGCTAGCTCAATAGCAAAAACTCCATCCAAACAAGGACTTCCCAAAAGAAAATCGGGAGAGAAAAAATTCCAAATGAAAATAGCAAATTACATTAAAAAATACATCCCCTCACCAAAACAAACTGTCAGAAGTCAAAAAAAGCTTGCCTTTCACATCGTTCCTGTTGACAACGACACAGATGAGGACGAAACACTCATAGGGTGAAGAGTTTAACAAAATTTGAAGCCAACCCACAATGGCATGCCAACATGACAATTTTTTGATAAACTAGTTTATCTGAAAAGAAAAGGATAGAAAGCCTTTCTCGTTTATTGACAACAAACAAAAAAAAATGAGTAGTTTTTTTGATTACGATTTTGATGAAAAGAACATCCAACAACAAGACAACACCAGCGAAGGCTTGAATAGTGCAAGAAGGATACCTACCACTTCCAATGTTCAAGGTGTTAGTTCTTTTTCTCATCCTATCGGTCAAAATAGTAGGAAAGATAGTTTCCTAGAAACAACTCCACCAACACCTACAACTATACCCGAAAATTCAACTTTTATTCAATTAAAAAAGTTTGTTGAATTAACGAGTGGAAATCAACAACATTTATTAGATAATGAGAATTCAAAAGTAATTTCACCTTTAATAATAAATAAAATTCAACAACGAAAAGTATCTGAAATATTAAAAGAACTTGAACAATTAGCTTATGAAGCGCAAGATCCTAAAAAAGCAAATACAAGTAAAATTACTAAAATATTTGATGACTTAAGTATTTATTTTGCAACGGAAAATATGGTAGATGAAAAACTACCTTATCATGCATCTGTTTCTTTAGCTTTGGATGGTGATCGTCTTTCTTCAAATATGTCTTCTTTACTTAGTTATTTACTTAATTGTAAGTGATCGTTCTCTTCTTTTTGGATCTAATAATTTATAATGAATATTAATACAATAATAAATAGTATTAAAAGTTGACGATAAAAGAGTAGTGGCATATGTTCATTATTTATTATCGGAAATTCATTTACCTAGAGAACTTAGAGATAGAGTATTAAATTCATTAAAGAATGAATTTTTAAGAAATGGAGGAGAAAATGGTAGTTTTTTAATTAAAGCCTTTTGTTTAAGAACATTTGATAGAATTTTAAGAAGTTCTTTTATTTCAAGGAAAGAAGCAACTCCATTTGTTAAAGATTTAATTCAAATGGTTCAAACAACATGTAAAGAATTAGGAAAAGAAAATGCATTTGCAACAAAGAAAGGATTTATTTCTAAATTATTTAAAGATACAGATAAAGAAGAAAAATTATATTTATTAAGAACATCTTTACAGATTGTTAAGAATTATGTAATTGATAATAATATGGTACAAGGCTTGTTGGAAAATATAATTATTTCAGCTAGAAATAAGAATTCAGAATGTGTAAGAGATGCTTTAACGGTGCTTGCTGGATTATCTTTAAATAATAATGGTCCAACATTATTTGCTTATAGTTCTTCTATTCCACAATTTGAAAGTGCCACAGTTGATAAATCAAAGAAAGGTTCTTCATTGGTGAAGGGTATAACTTATTCAAAATTGAAAGAAGTTAAACTAGATAAGAAAAGTGAATTACTTCCAACTAGTAATGTTGAAGATAATTTTAGTAGATTTTATTTAACAAGAATATGTGCTACATTAATTAAACCAATGAGAAGTTCTAATGATGAAGAAGTAGAAGAAACAGAAGAAGCTCCATATGAACAAAAATATTTAGATACCTTAAAACATTTATTACACGACGAAGATTTAATGGTATTCTTTGAAGGAATTAAACAAATATCATTACGTAATTTTAAATTCTTTTTAGAGAAAGATATTCAACAAGAGAAATCATTAACACTTGATTTTGTTGTCACAAGAATATGTAACAGTTTAAGTAAATCTAAACCACAAATACAGATACATGCAGCTTGTAAAGCAACTTACTATTTAATGAGAAGTTTTGAAAAGTTTAGAGCAATGATTGATTCAGATCCTTATTCATCCTTCTCTAAGGATTCACCTGAAATGAAACAAGGACAGGCTATACTGCAAAAACTATATAAAAGATTAGATACAATGTTGATACATGATTGTTCCTTTATAAAGTTCCAAGCTTTTAAAGCATCTATATGGAGATTGGATAAAGTACCACAAGTTGTGAGAAGATTAAAGATGGAAATTAAAAGTAATGTAAATTGGATGCCTTTTCATATACACGAATTATTAATTACATTATTAGATTTCTCCAGAAATAGACCAAATGTTTTTGATGAGTTTGCTAATTTATGCTCTTATATTTGTATTTATTTATCTGATAGAGTAGATGTAGATTTGTTAATAGCATTATTTAAACAATTAATTCCAACAAAACAAAAAGATGAAAGACAAGTGGAATTGACAACTAGATTTTTAGCAATGGTATTTACAATTTTAGATGAATGTTTAACTGGTTCAAGAGAATCAACTGAATTAACATTTTCTATTCTTACATTCTTAGGAGAGTATGCCAATAAGATATGTGACGAACCATCTGTAAATGAAAAGGATTCAATTGAAATTGTAACATCCACCATTACTGATCCAAAAGATATATTTAATCAATCAGATGTATTTGATATTCAAAATGGTGCTATGAAATCAATTGTTTTGAAATTAATTCAAAATGCAATGTACAATACTCCTCAAATTAGAACTTGTTGTTTAGAGGGCTTAGCAAAGATTGCTTTTAGATCTTTAGATCCAATTAGGTTATTTGTATATGAATTTTTATCATACATGTCACAACATGAATATTTTGGAGTGTCTGCACAATGTAAATCAATTACGAATGTTTTGGATGAAATTTATATGTTACAACAAACTTTTATCAAATTAACTGCCACTAAGGCACCAACAGATGATGAATTATGTTCTTTCTTTGATGAACATGAAAGAGTGAAAGAAAAGATTAACTTCTTTGCAAGATCGCATCCTTCTTTCTTACCTCTTGGTTTAGAAACAAAGGCTTTCCTTAAAAGAGCATTTGATGTTAAACATTTGAGACAATAATAACAATAATATTATATTTTTATTTATTTATTAATCATTTTCTTTATTTTTTACAATCATGCTCTTCTCCCGCGCGTAAACTACAAATCATTAAAAATGAAATCAAATCATCGACAAAAGATAACACCTAACAATGTGGTAGGGTTAGAGAAAGAATCAATTAGAAAACAATACCAAGCAAAACAGCAATGGATAGAAAAGTATGGAGATTATTTCGGGCATAAGGTAGATGAAGATATTTTAAGTTCGGGAAGAGAATCAATACTAAGGACAATGTCGTCCAGTAACAATAATACCAGAAGATTATATGAAGAAGTAAAGTTAAGCGATGATGAAGAAGAAGATGAGGATCTAAGCGATCCTAAAATGTTTAATGGAGTAACAGCTAGATTTTTAGGATATTACACTCCATCAGATTCAAAAACTGATGACAATTTTCACTCAACAACTTCATTATCTCATCCTCCAAAAGATATTGAACTAGACAATAAGGATAACTTTAGAAAGAAACATTGGTTAAAAGGATATTTCGAAGAGGCTGCAAAAGTTAAAAATGTAATTAAAACAACTGGAGGAGAGAAAGAGAACAGACCAACCCCAGGTAAGAAGAAGTAATTGAGGAAAGTATAAAACTTGAATTGTAAATAATTTAGAATAATACAAATATGACAATTTATTTACCAGGAATATTAAATAATAATAATAAGCTAGTGCCTAAACCCTGAGCTGTCGTCATCTCAAATAATTGTTATTCCTAAAAAAATTATTTCCTTAACAATGTGATACCATCTTTTGCTAGTTTCGTTGTTTGTGTAACTCAACAAAACCGGTTTAAAGAAAAGGACAAAAAAAAGGTAGCTCAATTTAATACTGAAAAGAAAGAAGAAAAGCCAAGATAATTATAAAACAAATAACAAGAAGACGAGAAATAGGAACAAACAAAAACTATGGTATAAACAACTCCCTACAAACAATCCAACACGGATCATCTCTACAACTAGCTTGACGAGTTTCATTCTTTGCTTAATTTTTATCTCCTATTCTTTTTGGAACAAAAGAAAGGCTATCAGCCATCACTATTGATTCATCCCTATCATCATCTCCAATCGTTACCTTGGAAAAAACAAAAAATGAGCCAATCCGAAAACACAAGCAAACCTCTTCCTCCCACTCCTAACAACAGTACGAGAAGGACAACTATTAGACCTTTACCTACAACAACGGGATCATCAGTTTTAAAAACTAATAACAGTAATACTACAATTACTAATAATTCTTCATTACCTTCACTACCAAATAATGGAATTGTTGGTAATAATGAATCATTAGGTTCAGTCAGTCATAAATTATTAAATAGTAAAACTTCTTTAAATTATAATCAATTTGCACAATTATTAACTACTAATGCTAGGTATGTCTTTTTTTTATTTTTCAATAATTAATATCCAAAAATAGTTTATTATCAGCATTATATACACAAAGATTATTTGCAACAAGTGAATTAGATGAATTAGCATTATCAATCTATCAATTAAGTAATTCACTTCAATCTATTTGTTATATGAATAAATTATTATTAGGTATTGAATTTGAAAAATCAATTTCAAGTACAAATATAGAAGCAACAAATATTGTAATTTTAAGAGGAAATACAATAGCAACAAAAATTATGGATCTTTTAATTAAAGATGAATGTGTTGACTATTTAAAATCAATTCTATTAGAACCTTTAAAATTAGTTCTTTTAGATGAATCATTAGATCTAGAAATTGATCCAATGAAATTAACGCAATCTTTATTTGATCAATCCTCTCCAACTGTTTCTTCTTCAACAACAACAAGTAGTTCAACAGATAATTTACAACAACAACAAGACAATAATAATTTACAACAACCATCAGATGCAGAAATAAAAATGCAAAATAATTTAAATAATTTAATTAAAATTGTTAAAATATTTATGGATAATTTATTATCCCAAAAAGCAATACAAACAATGCCAATGAAAATTAAATATATTGCTAAACTTATTAATCATTACGCTAAAGATCAATATAGAATCCAACAAGATAATTCCCACATTTTAGTTGGTAGTTTTATATTTTTACGTCTTTTTAATCCAACCATTATTTATCCTGAATGTAGAGATGTTTTCCCGCCAGAAATTAGAATTCATCAAAAAAATCGTAGAAATTTAGTTTTAATTTCAAAAGTAATTCAACAAATAAGTAACGGTTTTGAATATGGCGCAAAGGAAGCCTTTATGATTCCTTTAAATCCTTTAGTTAAAGAATATGTTGGTAAAGTAAAGGATTATTTAGTTCAGATATCTACTTTTGATTGTGATAAAGAATTGGAAAGAATGGAGATGAAAGTGTTAGAGAATGTTAAGAATGAAATGATTACTAAGAATGAAGAGTTATTACAACATGCTATGAATATTCAATTATCTATTAAATCACATGAATCTACTTTAATTGAAACTAAATTATCAAATTGTAATCTTTTACAACAAGTAATTAATAGATTACCTAAAATTGAAGAGATTGCTGTACAACAACAACAATCTAAAACATTAACTTCACATAGTAGTACATCTACATCTAATACTACTTTGAATAATACAAGTGTTGTCAGTAATACAACAACAATAACTGAGAAAAAGTATCAAGATACTGAAAAGTATTTAGAATTATTAGAAAAATCAAAAAGAGAAGATATTAGAGATTTAGAAGCATTAAATGTAATATCATGTAGAACATGTGATGCATTTGGTAAACCAATTGTAATATTTTCAGAAGAGAAATTAAAGAAAGAAGATTTAGAACGTGTATTATTATATATGATACAAAAATTAGATAAAATTGTTGAACAAGAATATGTTTTAATTTGGTGTGTTTCAAATGCAACACAACAAAGACCTGGATTTTCATGGATGTTAAATGTCTATCGTAATTTAACAAGAAAATATAAAAAGAATTTAAAATCTTTATATATAGTACATCCAACAATGATGATTAAAGTTATTATTAAATGTTTTGCACCATTTGTTAGTGAAAAGTTTTGGAGGAAATTACATTTAGTTGATTGTGTACAAGATATTTATAAAGAGATTGATGAAGATTTAGTTCCATTACCACCAGGGATATTAGCTTATGATTTAATTCAAAATAATATTACTTCTAATGAGATACCTTTATTTGGAAGTACTTTAGAAGAGATTATGATGAATAGAAAGGATTGTAAAGTTGTTGGTGAGTTAATTCCATATCCAATTAAAAAAGTGATGGAATTTATAAAAGAAAATCATTATAATGTTAGAGGTATTTTTAGAGTTAGTGGAAATCAATCAAGTGTCACCCAATTAAGATTATTATTAAATCATGGTTCTAATGTTGATTTACATCATGCTGATTGTCATATTTTATCAAGTTTAGTTAAATTATTTTTAAGAGAATTACCTAATCCTTTATTTGTATTTGATGTTTATGATGAGATGGTTAATTTATTTAAAAAGAATAATGTTTCAATTGAAGAAATATTAACTAATTTAAATATTATTATTTCACGTTTACCACAATATCATTTAGCTTTAGCTAAAGAATTATTTAATTTATTATTCTTTATTCAAACTTATGCTGAAGAGAATATGATGAATGCTCATAATTTAGCTATTGTTTTTGGTCCAAATATTATTAGATCAAATAGTACTAATCCTTTATTAGCTTTACAAGATAATGGTGCTTTAACTTATGCTACAGAAGTTATGATTACTCATTGTGAACAATTATTTAATGGTACTTCAGTTAGTTCTAGCACTAATAATGGTGGTAATGGTAACAATGGAAATAATAGAAGAAAGGCTGTTAATTTGGGTCAATTTAAATTAGAAGATCAGCAATAGTACTTGTATTGATTTAACATTTAGTGGTGTATATAATTTTTAAAATAAATTATTTATTATTTAATCATATTCTTTTTGTACATATTATTATTCTTTTACATTAACTAAAAATTGCAATCTCGGTATTAAGAAATTAAAATTATTATTTGATGTATTATTTCCAAATAAATAAACTAGTGTAATTTCCTTTCTGGCTAATTGTAAAATATTACAAAATTTAATAAAATGTTCTTTTTTAACTAGTGATTGTTGAATTATATTTAATAATTCAGGTACCTTAGATGAATGTTCTAATAAAGTGATTGTAAATATTGAAATATAATGTTTCTCATCATGTATAATTTTATCATAATGATCAATAATAAAATGTCTAAAAAATTTACAAGTTAAATCTCTCAAATCATTACCACAATCTCCAATAATTAAAACATAATTTACAAAATAAGCAAATAAAGAACTTAACATATATAAATATTCTACATTAGATAAAATTTGTAATGGTGTAGGTCTAGCATTACCAAAAGTAGAGGCATGTCTAGTAGTATTAATTAAAGTACCACTATCTAAAAACTTTTTATATTGTTCATAATGATAATTCAATAAAAACTCAAAAAGACCATGATCCCCTTTATCCACTGCCTCTCGCAACATAGTTTTTAAACCTTCCCGCCCAGAAGAAATTACAAATAAAATGGCGGCAGTTTCCGTTATCCGTAAACTTTCAAAAGGTTCTTGTTCTTCAATTAATAAACATTGTCCAATTTGATTTAACATTGTTTTTAAGAAATTTAAAGGACCTATTGCTTGACAACTTTTTCTTAAATGGTTAAATGATTCTAACATTGTACTTTTCATTGAACCTATAGAGTTTAATAATGTAGGTGATTGTATTGTTAAACTTTTAAAGATATTATCAAAATGTTCTTGAATTAAAGTTTGTACAGCAGCTGATGAACTACTACATGATAAATTACATGTAAAATTACCAATGACATCTGAAGTATCAGGTAAAAATAAATGACAATGATTTGGTAATGATGGTGGTGTAGTACTTAAAGATTGCCATTTAACATCATTTGCTTTTGTAATTAAATATTCTTCTTTAACTAATCTTTGTAAATATTCTTCTGCATAATTTAAAATAAAGTGATGAAAATGTTGTTCATTATTTCTTTTTAAATGTATAAATTGTTTAATCATTTGATGTAATAACTTTGATGAAATATTAAACCCAAAATTAGGTCCAGCTCTATCAATTTTATGTAAATCATCATGTAAATAATAAACTAATTTATTAATCTCTTCTTCATTCTTCTTTTCAATTAAATCATTAAATACTATTTGATTACTTAAATTACATAATCCTACAACAATACCAATCTCTATATGGTATCCAAATTGTTCACAGAATAGTGCTAAAATAGGTAATATCTTTCTTTGTAATTCATCTGTCTTTAATGAATACCAATATAGACATTGTTGTACTACGTAGTTTGAAACATGTAAGAACTCGGCTGGACTGTATTTTTGTCTTAATGTTTTTATTCCTTGAATGTTAAATATTGTTTGTTGTTGTTGTTGTTGATTGTTTTCTAAATTTGGGTTCTTTTCTAAAATTTCAATTTGTATTGTAATTAATTCTTTTAGAATTTCATCACCAATCATTTTCATTTCTTTTGTTAAAATTGTAATTTTATTTGTAAACCAATTTTCAAACCATTCTTTTAAATAAATTAATGATTGATTTGACTTTTGAAATATATCATTCATTAATTGAATAAATATTTGTTGGTTTTCAATTGTTGATTTAAATTCAAATCTTTCAGCAATGATATATAATACTGCAAATGCTAAAGCAAAATTAACTTGAAATGTTTCATTAAAATTTTGATTGACATTTGACATAAATAAATCATTTAAAATATTTAAAATCTTTTCCAAAACATTAGGTATATATCCATGTAATTGTATAATATCTAAAGCAGATGGTGTTCTTATAATAAAATCTAATTTCTCATAATTTAAATTATTTACATAATCAAATAAAATTAAATCTGATTGTAATTTATAATTTTTTAATAATTGTGCAAAAGAAGCCATATTTCCATCAATTTGTTGTTCATTTAAATTTAAATCAAAATTTTCAAATGTATAGTGTGGGATTAAATGTTTAATATTTTCTTCTTTAATTAATTGTAAATGTAAACATGGATCAATTAAATTATTTAAAAATATTTGTGTATTATTATGTGGTCTTTTATATTTAGAAATTAAATATAATGTCTTTTCAATTGCATTATATTTTGTTTCATTTAAAATTTCAAATTCATAATTTTCTAATTGATTATTATTATTTAATTGATTAGTTGTAACTATCCCTATAAATGGTTTATAAAATAATTCATCATCATCATCATCACTGTTATTATTATTATTTAAATAATGATTACAATAAATTTCACACCACATTTTCATTAATAAAGGAAATTTAGCAAAAATAAAACTTTTTCTGATAATCATTTTATGTGCTTTATCACTAAAAACAAAAGTAATAGTTTCATCCATATTTTGATTTAAAGCAAATTCATAAATTTTATCCATTTCCGTAAATAATATATCAAAAAAATAATTTACAAAATTTCTATCTTTAATAATTCTTAAATTATCAAATCTTCTAAAAGTATTTTCAATTCTAGTTTTTGTAATTAAATTTGTTGAAATCTCATCTTCAATTAATAAAGAAACTAAAAAACAAGTCTTTTCACTTAATGTAGATTGTATAGGTTTAGTAACCCTTAAATGTTCTTTAAAATCACTTGCATGAAATTTACTTTTCTTATCTATCGTTAAATTAAAAATTAAAAATTGATTTATAAATTTCCATAAATTAAAAAATAAATTTTCAAATAAAAAAGTATGAACAGTACCGCCATTATTATTATTATTACCGCCATTACCGCTACTGCCGCCGCTGCCACTATTCATCGTGCCACTGCTGCTATTACTAAAGAAACCGCTACTATTCATTGTACTGCTATTACTTCCCGCTAAATTTCGTTTTTTCTTTAATTTTTTAAAGAGCGGGATGAATTGTAAATTTAATTCTGTACGAAAAGCGTGCCATAAATTTTTCTCTAAATTTTTTGAAAGTAAAATAAATATTTTTAAATGATAACTTGAAATTATTTTAATAAATACTTGAATGGCCTTTTCACAAACTATGTATTTATATTGATATGTTAAATCATCAATTTTTTTATCACTTTCTATATTATTATTTATTAAATTCATATCTGTAATTTCTTTATTTAAATATTTTAATAAAATTAAAAGACTTTTCATTATTACTTGAATTGTATCTTTTACGTCATTTTCATTTATATTATTATTATTTATATTATGATTATTTAAATCAGTGTTATTATCAGTTGAATTATTATTTATAAACTTTCTCTTTTTAATTTCATCTTGTGCATTATCATTATTTAACAATTTTTTTCTCTTTTTAGAATTTACACTATTTGTTGTTTCATTACTTTCTTCTTCTTCGATTTCTTCCTCTTCTTTTAATTCTTCTTCCTCAATTACACTTTCTTTCTTTTCATTATTATTGTAAAGATTATTGTCATTATAATTATTATAAAAATTATCATCATTTTTAAATTTATTTAACATTAAAGGTATAAAATATTCAATAATTTGAAATAATTCATTCCATATTAAAATCTTTTCAAAATAATCAATTTCTTTTTTAATAATTTTATCATATAATATATTTATAAATTTTTTAATTGAAATTAATTCAGTTAATATAGTATGTGATAAATAATCAAAAAATAATCTTGTTGGTGTTTGATTTTTAAAAATAAAATATAAAAATGTATAAATTATTTGTTCTTCTAAATTTTCATTAATAAATTTCCTTTTTAAAGTAAATGCAAATTTTAATGGAGAATAATTTAAATTCCAACAAGTTATAAAATGTTTTGAAAGTTGAAGAAATGTATTATTCTCTTCTGTTGAGTTGTTATTTGTGAAAAATGAATGTATTGTTGGAGTTGTTGTTGTTGATAAAGTTGTTTTGAATGGATTAGTAGAAGAAGGAGATTTTGGCGATTTAGGTAAAGAAGAACTTTGATTTTGTATGATTGATTTTTTAGGAGGAGAAGAAGATACTGGTAATGGTGGTGAATGTTGTTTGATAACATTATCTTTTGCCATACTTAATAAAGATTGAACTGTTAAAGGTACTTCTTCTTCTTCTGTTGTTGTTATTGTTATTTGTGGATTATTTATTGTTGTATTTGTATTTGTTGTTGTTGGACCAAAGATATCATCTATAAAACTTTCATCATAAGAGGATGATGGTTTGGAAGGTGATAAAGATGTTGGATTAATTGTTGTTTGATTTTCATTTTGTGTTAAATCATTCATTAATTGTAATGTTTTAATAACATCTTCTTCTTCTTTTATAGGTAAAGACCCATTAATTGATGAATTGTCAATGTTATTCGATGATATATTATTTTCATTATTTAAAGATGATGAATGATTTATTTCATTATTATTATTAGTATTGTTATTATTTGCGTAATCGGGTGATGATGTTGCATTAACTCCATTCAAATCCTCTTCTCCTTCGTTTTCTGTTTTTCGCTTTACATATTTTCTTGGCATTTTTTTTTGATATTTTTTCATAACATTATTTAGCAGAAAGAGATGGATGTAGTTAGTGAAGAAAGTAAATATATTATAAAGAGATGAAAACAAGGTATTGGAGGTAAAAGAAGATAATAGTGGTTAATTAAATATTTACAAAGATTGTTATTATTGTTGTTTGAATTAAATAGTTAATAAATTGTTAAGAAATTAAGGTAATTGGAACAGTTCTTTAAATTCATCTCTTTCGTTCTTTTCGTTAGAGCCTTCTGAATCTCTTTTAGATTTCTTATTTTCAGTATTCTGAATAGGGGCAGATCTAAAAACTAATGGTCTCATTCTTCTACCCATTCTCTTAGATGCAGCTATTTGTACAGTATTTGTGTCATTCTTCCTTCTTTCAACTGGTGGTTTTTTATTCTTTTCTTCTCTTTGTTGTTTTCTTCTTTCTTTTTCTCTTAGTTTTTCATATTTAATTATAAACTCATCGTCATATTCATCTAAAACAGATAACAAACTTTCAAGCTTTGTCTCAATCCTTGTCAACATTAGTAATGGATCTCCCAATGAATTTCCATCCATTAATCCAGCATTAAAACTGTCATCTGCCAATCCAGTTTCTGAGGCAAACCCTGATTGTATGTAAATTTCTTTAATCTTTTCAGCTAAAATTTTCAACTTTTCTTCACATTCTTGATCATTATTAGTCATTTGTCTTTCTGAAATTGCTTTTAATTTTTGTTGTTCAATCTCAATTTGTTCATTTAATGAATCTATTTGAGATTGAAGATTTTCTGCCTCTGCAGTCATTTTCTTTTTGGTTTCTCTGTAAACTTTCTGTATCTCCTCTAGTTGTTCCTGTATCTCTTCAGTATTTTGAATTAAGAAAAGATTGTTTTCCTCTAGTTCAGAATAAATATTTAATAATTGTTCTGGTTTTGTAAAATACATTTCATCTTCATCAAATTCATCATCAGATTCTTGATTTTCTATTGGCGCAATAACAGTCAATTTGGTCTCTATCTTTTCTTCTTCATTTCTTTCTCTAAATGAATTATTAGTTGAAGAGGAGCTAGACTTATTAGATTTTAACCTTTCTTCTTTCTTTTTCCTTTTCATTTCTTGTATCCTTTTTATCTCCTCCGGTGGTGTTAATTTGTCTAAAAACTCTTTGTACCTTCTACAATTTTCTAATTGTTCATCTAACTTAGCAATATCAGTATTTATAGCAGCAATCCTAGCATTTAATTTTTTAATTTCATTTTGTTTAGCCTGTTTTGCTTTCGTTTCATCTTCTGCCTTCTTAATAGCCTCCACCGCTCTAATATCATTAAGGGCTAAAAAATCATCAAAGGCTTGTGTTTGTTGTTTTAATTCTTGTTCTAATTGAAGTAGTTTTTGTTCCCTTTTTGTTGCTTTTTTATCTAATTTCTTAATTTCAAAATTCTTTGTATCTATACTCATTTGAATTAAAAACATTTGTCTTTTCTTTTCTATAAAATCAGCCATATTTTCCTTCTTTTTAACTTCCTTCTCTTTCGCTTTTACTGAACTCATTACAGAATCAGCCGTTGATGGAGCGCTTTTACTTTTATTATAGATAGAGGGTAGTAGACTTTTTTCCTTATTATAATTAGTTCTTCTAGGTGAAGTATATAGAGCGGATTTAGTTGTAGTATTGCTTTGTTTTTTAGAATACTTCTTCTCTTTTAATTCAAAAATTTCTTCATCCTTAGGTATCCTAAAAGGATTTTCATCAGTGGCTTCATCCGCCGATGATGAATTTTCATCAAAATGTGTTGATATCTGTAGTGTTGGTTTTGGCGGCATTTTTTTTTGTAGATTCTTAATGGCGCCTGACTGTCACTGATTTATATTGAATTCAAATTTTATTTTACACCTATTATTAATTCAGTAATAATAATAAGAAGAACTGATAAGAAATGTTTTTATCCTGGTGGCCATTTGAATTTTCTACCAGCCATCATGTGAATATGAAGATAATTGACAGATTGTTGAGCATTGACACCATTATTAATAACTAAACGATATCCATCTAATAAATTTTCTTGTTTTGCAACAAGTCCAGCAACATATAATAAATGTCCTAAAGCAGTGGCATCTTCAACAGTTGCAGAATGACAATTTCCAATTTGTACTGTTTTACTAATAATTAAAAAGTGTACAGGAGCTTGTGGTGCAATATCTTTAAAAACTAAACTTTTATCATCTTCATAAACTTTTGCACAATTTAAATCACCTCTAGCAAACTTTGCGAAAAGTGTTTCGGAAGGATCTACTTCTAAAGCAGCTTTGGAAACTCCATGTTTTTCTTCACTCATTGTTGTAGTTGTTGAATAGTGAAATGATGATGATCTTAATGTTGAATTATTTTTTATTAAAGATGAAACTTTATAAAAAGACGTCTTTTGTTGATTTATTATTCTCTTCGGAATTTCAGAAGAAGATAATACTTTGAGAAGATTACAAATATTTTTTTTCATGGCTGGCTTGGCTATCAGCTTAATTCTTCCCTTCAATTAGTAATTTTTATTTCATTCCCTTCTTTCATTCACCCTTTGAAACCTGCTACTAAGATTATTTAGTAGCAATTGATTGTTATCAAAAACACGTGTTGTATCATTAAATATCGGAAATGATTTATTGATTAATAAAAAAAAATGCCACCAAGACAACAACCACAACAAGCTCCACCACAAAACGATACATTTAAACAGATTTCCGAAGCTTGGGATCAATTTCCAACTGTAACAAAATATCTTGGAGTATTTGCATTTTCATTAACTTTATTTTCAAGTTTCCAATTAATATCAGTTTATAATTTATATTTAGATTTTGGAGCAATATTTAATTTAAAAACCTTAGAATTATGGCGTTTAATCACAAATGTATTTTTCTTTGGAGGATTTGGTTTTCCATTCTTAATTAATTTTATGATTTTTATACAATATTGTAATCAATTAGAAAGAGATCATTTTGATGGACGTGTAGCAGATTTCGTTTACTGTTTCATTGTTGGATTAATACCAATGACATTAGCAGCTTACTTTCTAAGTTTACCATTCTTAAGTTCATCTATCATCATGTTCTTAGTTTATATTTGGTGTAATTTAAATCCTGATGCAGAACTAACTTTAATGTTTGTTGGTTTAAAAATCCCAAGTCGTTGGTTCCCTTTTGCATTAGCAGCTTTACATGTTGTTTTAGGTGATTCAATCCTTACAGATGCTTTAGGTATTGTTTGTGGTCATATTTATTATTTCTTAGATGTTAAATACCCTTCAGAATATGGTTCAAGAATATTAAATACTCCTTCATTTTTGTATTGGATTTTCCCGCCATCTAATGTCAGACAAGTTCATGGGGTTCATCATAATGTTCAACAACAACAAGCTGCACAACAACAAGAACAACAACATGGTAGATTTTTTGGTAGAGGAAGAAGATTGGAAGATTAGTTTACAAAAATTGTAATTATATTTTTTTTTAAAATTTTGTTAAATATTTCATTCATTTTTGTAATAAATTGTAAAACTTTTTATCATTTGATTGACCATAAGTTATTGTTATTAAGTGATGTCTTGTTTAAGAGTACTAACACCGAATAAAAATGTGACATAGTGGACCAAAGGGGGGTTCAAACAAAGATGACCCGAACATTACAGAGACAATGTTCTATTAAAATGTTCGATAGCAATTCCTTATAAAGAGGTCCTCAATTATAATGTCTGTGGAAGAAATTTTAGTGCAACTTGATAGTTGATATCGAATCAAAAAAGGGAATCCAACAATATTTAAAGAAAAGAAATATTAATTACTTTAAGGAAAAGAACATGAAGGAGTTTAAATTTGCCTCAATCAAGGCTATCTCAAAATTTTAGGCAAACCTGTTTTTTGTGCTTTAATTTAAAAAAAAGAATGTTTAACAATGAGCAGAGATCTGTTGGTGGAACGTGTGAAACTGGTCCTATTAATAAAAACAATAATAACAGTACTTCAGCATGTACAAACTACGTCGAATTATATATTAATTACATGTTGGACAAGTATGGTTCTAACATCAACAATAATATTCAAAGTTACACTGAGTTAGCTGTCAACTATGGTACAGAGTCTTTCCCTTCAGAAGAAGAACAACATGTATTTCTAGACAACAACAACAACATAATAGTAAGATATTTTGAGAGAGAACAACAAGAAGAAACTTGTGAAAGTCCATTTACTCCATTTGTTAAGGAACAAAATATGTTGGGAATGGATGTAAATCGACAACAATGTATAACTTTAAACGAAACTAACAACCATAACACATTGCAACAACTGCAATCGAGCACTAATGAAAACTTAAAGAAACTTGTTTCTACAACTATGTGTTCCTCATCAAAATTTGTTTTACACACACCAACAGAGATAGAAAAGAAAATTGAAGAGAAAGCACAATGGGCTGGAAAGAGAGGAAGAGGAAGACCTAGAAAAAAACCAGTGGAAGATAAGAAAATAAATAAAAAGAATAAAAGCAATTGAATTTAATAAACTAACCTTGTTTTAGAAAAGGAAATTTCCAAAATAAAAAGTTTTTAATAAATGCTCCATATTTCATCTTTTCTGATTCCTATTATTGTCAATACTAACCGATCAGTTTCATAACGTGCCCAAATTTATAGTCTTTAATTTACATTGTTTCAATACACAAGCTTCTACTTCTTCATTATTGTTGTTGAGTGTTTGCAACTAGGTGGTGATATTCAATTAAGTACCTAATAATAAAAACATCCTTTAATTTATAAATTATAAAGGCCTAGAGCGATTATAATCTGGAGTCCTTCTCTAAAAATGGGCAATTAAGATTGTTTTAAGAAGTATAAAATATTTAACATTCTAGTAAAAGAAATCCACCAACGTTATATTTTTGTTTATAAACTAAAAATTTATACCTTTCTTTACAATTCTGTTACATACCCAGTGAATATAAAAAGTACTATTGTATGGAATAAGCCAAACTCACTTTAGGTAAACCTGGCTTCTGTACATAATGTTACAAAAGTGGAATCATACTAAAAAAAAAAAGAAAATAATCATTTCATTTGTTTAGAGGCAATGGATAACGAGGAAGTATAATAAGATGAGACAAATTTTTATGTATTATTGTGAAGATTCCAAGTGATTGAAGTGAACAAAACTTAGTTTCACCTCCTATCTGCTTGAAGTTTTCACAAGAAAAGCTCACTGTTTCGAATTGAAAATTCTGTTTGCACTTGCCTTTGACAATAAAGAAGCTCAAAAGCCTGTTACTCGTTCAAACATGTATGTGCTCAATTAGCGTACACGCTTAAATTTATGAACAAGCACTTATTTGTGCCAACTTGATCCTCATCGTTATGGAATCTTCAGAATGTTAAGAAACCTAGAAAATGGTTAACAAGATTTATTTAAAGAAAAGAAAAAACAGATTCCAAGTACTATTTGGAAAAGAGTAAGTTCAATTCATGCAAGCACTTTTAAAATATCAACAGGAGTAAACCAAACTGAGTTTAGATTCGTTAAATTTTAGTGTGAGTTAAAAACACTGTGTGTATTGCATGTTGTCAACGCAGCTATTAAAAAAAAGAAAAAGAATGTTTAACTATAAGCACAAGTCAGTTGGTGGTATGGAAACAACAGGATCAAGTACCAACAGCACAAATTTTAGTACAAACTATGTTGAATTATACATTAATTACATGTTGGATAAGTATGGTTCAAATAATTTTAATGCTCTGTGCACAGAGTCCACCCCTCCAAGTGAAAAACATGTGTTTCAAAACAACAACATAATAGTGAGATGTTTCGACAATGACCAGGAAGAAGAAAACAGTGAAAGTCCATTATCTCCATTCGTGGAGGAAACCCAAATATATCCCTGTCACAATGCAACAACAGAATTGTCAATTCGAAACAGAGAACCTTTATTTTCTAACGAAACTAATAACCAAACCCTCCCTCAACTTCAAACCAACACTAATGAAAGTCCCAAGAAAGATGTTATAAAGCAATGCTCAATATCTTCAAAATTTGTTTTACACACACCAACAGAGATAGAAAAGAAAATTGAAGAGAAAGCACAATGGGCTGGAAAGAGAGGAAGAGGAAGACCAAGAAAAAACGTGGTTGACAAAGAGAAAATAAGTAAAAAGAATAAAACAACAGTCCCTCTTCTGGAGTGAGTAACAAATTGCTGGTTTTTCGTTTTTTTGTATGTTTTCCCAGCCCCAAAACCAAAAGCTCATGCCCGCTGCCAGGATCGAACTAGCGACCTTAAGATCTTCAGTCTCACGCTCTACCAACTGAGCTAAGCGGGCATCTGGAAAGCTTTGTGTAAAGCCTTATGTACTCTATCCGCTTGGGTTGGCTGTTTGTGTGTTGTTTGTGGCGTATTTAGTTGGTTTGTTCTTACAAAAGCTCATTAAGATTAAAGTGATTAGCGTTGATGAACTTTTAAAGTTGGTCATCCAATCTCTTTCAATTTTCTTTATTTATTTTAATTGGGCTGGATTGGATTTTCCAAATAAAAAAGTTAGCGAACCAAGTTCAACGTCTATCAAAAAAAAAAATATGATTTTTGCTAAACAGCCAAACTCCTTCTTGATAATCATCGTTCTAACTTTTATGCTAATTTCCCTTTTATTTACAACTGTTGTATTCCCCCTCCCTTTAATAACGAACAATAATAATAAACAAAATGAAAGGCTGTCGGTAATTTTAAATAGTAGAAAGAGAAATGAAATGCAACAAAATGATACGAAACCATTAAAAGATGATGAAGAAGTAACTTCACTGTTATCCCCAGGTAACTCCATTGTGTATTTCATTGATGTTCCAGCGAAACGTTATTTGTCCCTATCTTTTTATTCATTAAAAAGTGATGGTCTTTTACACGTTTGTGTCGGCGGTGGATATATACCAAATTTATCTTCGAATGATAATGAATATTTAATTTATGATCAAAAAACAAAACGTTCTGTTCATAAAAGTACTAAAAGTTATAATTCTAATATTCGTTATTACATTAATGTTTTAAATCCAAAAGAAAATACAGCAAGTGATACTTTCTTTTTAGAAGCTGAATTGGAAGATGAAGAACCAGATAATATTTCGAGCGATAATTATACTGGGATAATTGTTGGTGTAATTATTGGTGTATCAGCTCCCGTTATTTTAATTGTGGCCGTATTGATTACAATATGTTCTGTCATTAGAAAGAGGAAATTAATTGAAGCAGAACAACAATTTGAAAAATTACAACGAGAAAATAAATTAAGAAGAAATAAAGTGAGTGAATCTATGGAATCAGATAATAATAATAATAATAATTTAATGGACAATGGTAGTAATAGAATGGTAATGGTTGATTTATCTTCTTTAGCTCATAGAGTGGATGAAGAGGAAGTGATGAATCATAATAATAGCAGTAATAACAATAATCATCATAATCCTCAATCTCCAACTTCTACAAGTTCTGTAGTTGGAAGAAGTCCATCTGACGAAAAGGGAGAGTTAGTGTTTAATGAACAAATGGTTTCTTTAAAAGAGTGATAATTAATTTTACAAAATTTTATTAATTTAACAACTGGTTATATTTAAATATACAGTATTTATTAGTTAAGAACAAATAATTCAATGTAAAAAAGAGAAAGAAACCAATTTTGTAAAGTAAATATTAATAATTATGAATCATCGTTGTAAACATTATATAAAAATTTTTAAATTTCTGAAATTCAAGCGTTTTTCAAAGGGTTTTCGAAAGCTTTCTTTTTTTAAAAAAAAAATTTTTTTTGTTCAAAAAAACAAAAAATGAGTTCTTCATCTTCTTCCTCATCGTCATCAGGTTCTCAATACATTATTCAAGACTTTCCAAATGATTATGTTAATCCAAGAAGAATTCCAAAAGCAGATTTTATTGTATGTATTATATTTAATTTTTATAAAAAACTTATAATTATTATTAAATATCTTTTTCCGATTAAAACATTCTTGTGAAATACCTATCGGAATAAATAAATAGGAAGATGTAGAAGCTTTTGTAACTAAAAAAACAACAGATCCAACAGATGTTACCTCTATCGTTAGAGATCATCAACAAAAACTTCAAAATTATATGTATTTTGAAATGCGATTAAACGAATCAAAAGAACAATTAAAAGTTAAACTTCCTGAAATTAAAAAAACAATTGAAGCTTTAAAATTCTTACAACAAAGTTTTAACCCAGAAGACGAAACTGAAGCCTTGAAAGAAGTAGATTCCCACTTTAAATTAGATGAAACAGTATTTGTAGATGCTACTATACCAAAAACTGATAAAGTTGCATTATGGTTAGGTTGTAACGTTATGGTTGAATATACTTTAGATGAAGCCTTACAGTTGTTAGAGAAGAATAAACAAATTGCGGATCAACGTTTAGAAGAATTAAATGAAGATATTGCTTATTTAAAGGATCAAAAAACAACAACGGAAGTTAATATTAGTCGTATTCATAATTATGGTGTAAAGAAAAGAAATGAAAAGAAGAATGAAAATAAATAAAATATTTACAGAAATAATGTCACCAAAACATCCATCCCCAAAACCCATACACCAACACTACCAAAAAAACCCTTGTGTAATATTAAACTGAATTGTAAAGTTGACAACACCGATGATAGCTCAGCTGGTAGAGCATGGGACTGTAGAAAGTAATCTGAAATCCTGTGGTCGGCGGTTCAATTCCGTCTCATCGGAAAGTTTTTAGGGCTGTAACGTTTCAAAAACGACTGCGAATTAAACCTCAGTATTTTTTGCCGCAATGCAATTCTTATACCTTAAAAGTTCTTATTAAACAGTTCCTTCCAATCATCAACCAATAGTTAATCTTCATTAATGACCGTTTTGTCCAATATTTAAAAACTTTCTATTCAAGGGCATCCTCCCAATTAGAAGAACTTACAAAAACAAAAAACGCTTTAACCATAAGTATTGCTTTTGAATGAAAAACAATCTATTTCCTTCTTGTTATTTATATTGTTGGAGAACCGTTTCGATTTCCTCATTCTATTAAAAAAAAAGAAAAACTCAGTTGACTTTAAGTGCAAGAAACTCACGGTTTGTCAATCCACAACTGTCATTAACAACAACAATAAACAGTTCTTAAAACAATTAATTACTAGAAAAACTATAATATTATGCAAGCAGTTCAACAAAGACGAGCAACCTATGGAGGTGACGATGATGATGTTGTAGTAAAGAAGAGACATGAAAAAGAATTGCCAAATATTCCACCACCAATTAATAAGAATAAAACATCAACTTCTGTCATTTCCAACAATAATAATAACAACAATATGTTGACCAATAAAAATAAAGGAATGTTACTGGTCAACCGAGAAAACGTTCAAAATACAAACACAGTTGACCGAAGAATACCTCCAATCGCTCCGCCTCGCCATCATCACAATCCATCTACAACAAGAACAAGAACAACAACAACTACAACAAATGGTACTTCAACAACAAGAACATCTAACAACCAAACGACAACAAATATTTACAGCAATTCTTACAATATTAACACAACAACAACAACTGTAAACAATACTAATCAACAAACAATTGCAACAAATAGAACATCATCTGAATATGATAGATTAATAAGGGAAGCTTTAAAACCAGTGGAAGAAAAATATCAACCAATTATTTATCCAACTTTAAATGGTGATGTTCCTGAAGTGAATGCAATGGATCCATTACAACAACAAGAAATTAATTATCATGTGACTGAGGTATGATAAGTGTGACAAAAATAACGTGCATTTGTGTATTCATCGTAGCACTGATAATAATTTGAATCAATAAATGGAAAAGTTAAAGTGAAATTGTTATTAATCCAATCAATAAACTGTTGTTGATTTTTCCATTGTAAATGTTGTTGTTGCATTGGTAATAATTTATTGTAAAGTATTTGTAATGGAATGGTATTATTTATATTGTGTATTTGCGTTGTGTTTACATTACTAAATTTAACTATTAAATAATTTAAAAAATTTAATTGTTCTTTGGTTACAATTCCAAAATCACTTTTAGAATAAATTAACATAAAATTATAAGTTATAGAATCTGGAATAATTGAGTTATTACTATTTAAAATAATTGAATTTTGTATAGCTGTCATGTTGTCATATTGTATTAATTTTAAATTAAAATAATCATTTACAATATTATTTACATTTTCAGAGATTAATGAATACATTAATTCATAAGGT
This sequence comes from Willaertia magna, assembly GCA_902984215.1. Lineage (NCBI taxonomy): Eukaryota > Heterolobosea > Eutetramitea > Acrasida > Naegleriidae > Willaertia > Willaertia magna. Next base: position 31,373 of record CADWAF010000324.1, read on the forward strand.
ACGTTTAAATTAATAATATTAAAATCATTCCAGTTATAATACTCTCTTTTTGAATTTTTGAAACATGACAAGGTTAAAAGATAATGTTGATTTAAATCATAAATAAAAGCGTCAAATTCTTCAAAGGAATGACTAATACATTCACAATCAATATAATCAACGTCATCTATATCTATACCACTAATATTTTCATATTTAAATTTTAATTCAACAATATCTTCAAAATAACTATAAACAGCAACTCTTTTACCAATTAAATCATGCATTTTCGTTATATTCTTTTTCTTTAAAGAAAAGATATAAATAGGGTTATTATTTAACATTAAAAAATTACTATTATTATACGTTTCACCACTTTTCACAAGTATGTCCGTAATATCCTGTAAATAATTAGGAAATGCAAGAGTCTTAACAGAATTACTATTTTCTTTATAACTGCTACTGATTGATGTTATTCCAGTATTGCCACTCGTGAGACAAACCAGCAATATAACTGACAATAGCAGCACTACAAGTTCTTTCCATGAGATGAACATTTGTTGTTTGTTTATTAAATTGAAATTGTGAAAGGTTGTGTTTTTTTTTAGAAAATGATAGACAAGACAGCTCAGGTTTTTTTCGAAAATAATGTCCGGTTGATACAACGGTACTTTTACAAGTAAAAGCAAAACGGAATGTTGTTGGATTTAAAATAGACAATTTATTTAATCCTTGCTTCTAATTAGTTGTTTGCATTAGTATACTGAAGGTCATTGTAAAAAACCCAAAACAATTGTAAGCCCAACGTTTCCACTAAAATTATATGACTACTCATAATATGTGATGTCATCACAGCTGAGGAAACCTCTAGTGTTAATAAGTATCTTGTTTGTTTGGATAAGATGCTTTTTTCCACTAAAAAATACTCACACAAGTATGATTATTTAAATCTTCATGAGATTTGTCACTATTTACAATAAATTAATTACGAAGTACAGATCACAAAAAAATGGAACACTTTTTAACAGTAGATATTCTTTCGTTAATAGGCGAATATTTAGATGACGCAAAAGATTATTTTCATTTATTTCAGATCAATAAATTTGTTTACAATAATATTTTAAATAATAACGGAACAATTTTAAGAAACAATTTATTTAAAAACGATTTAGTTATTTATTTAAATGAAAAATTACCAAATTATGTATTTCAATTACAAAATTTAAATATTGTTACACAAACTGAAGACGAAAATAATTTATTAAATAAATTTAATTATTTAAAATATTTAGCAATTAAATATTTACCGGAAAATTTTACTTTCCCAAATTTACCTCTATTGGAAGAATTAATTATTGAAAATAGTGTTTTACAACAAAACTCTTTAATTAATTTACAACAACAATTAAATATTTTAAATTTACACGAATGTACCTTAAATGACAATTGTTTAAATTATTTAAATAGTTTACAAGAGCTAAATCTTATATACTCCAGAATTCCAGGTGAATGTTTACAAAATTTTAAAAATTTAATTAAATTCAATGTTCGATTTTCTAGTGCCTCTACAGAAGACTTTACAAAATATGTTAAAGATTTAACAAATTTAAAACATTTTACAATTCAATGCTTTAATCCTATAAATAATTCAAATTTTTTACAAAAATTAATTAATTTACAATATTTATCAGTTATTTTAAAAGATATTTATGAAGAAGATTTTAAAAATTTAACAAAATTAAAAACATTAATCATTTCAGGAAATATTTTATCTGAAAATTGTTTTAAAAATTTAATAAATTTGACCGAATTAGGTGCTAATAGCTGCGCTAATTTTACAGGAAAATGTTTATTAAATTTAAGAAATTTAAAAAAATTAAGGGTTGAGAATACTAATGTAAAAGATGAATATTTTATAAATTTGAAAAAATTACAAGAAGTTAAATTGTCTTATTGTAAAGAAATTTTTGGTGAATGTTTATTAAATTTAAATAATTTAGTAAATTTAAATATTGGTTATAATGATAAATTAAAAGATGAACATTTTAAAAATTTAAATAATTTAACAATACTCAATATTTGCGATTGTAAAAGCTTAAATGGAGAATTTTTACAATATTTACAAAAATTAAAAGAGCTTTATTGTGGTAATATAAATATTTACGATAAAAATTTTGAATTTTTAACAAATTTACAATGTTTAAATATTGTTAAATGTTTTAACATTAAAGGTAAATTTTTATTAAATTTAACAAATTTAAAAACGTTATGTGTTCAAAGCGTGCGTGGTTTAAAAGATAAATATCTAAAAAATTTACAAAAATTACAAAATTTATCTATAGAAAATTGTAAAAACATTACTGGAACTTGCTTATTAAAATTACCAAATTTAACAAACCTAACTATTGATTCTAATAATATTAATGATGATCATTTACAAAATTTAAATAATTTACAAAAATTACATATCACAAAATGTGAAAATTTAACTGGAAAATGTTTTGAATATTTAATTAATTTAAAATCTATTTATATATTTGGTAATAACAGCATTATAGAAGGGAGTTTAGAAAATTTAGTAAATCTTAGTAATATAATTTTTTGTAAAACCCCTCAATTACTAAAAAAGGGAGATTATTTATTAAAAATGAATAAATTAAAAAATATTGGTTTTGATATCTATAAAAATAAAATAGATAAGAAAATAATTAAAGAGATAAAGGAAGGAATAAGAAAAGGAAAAGCTTTAGAACAAATATTAAAATCTTTAATTTATTAAAAATGATTTTCACTTGTTATACATTTATTGTAAACTATCGTCAATTATTATTATTTAAATAAAAAATTACTTCTTTAATTGGTTCGCAATAATTAAATTATATTGCCAAATTAACAATTGAAAAAAGTAACCTATAAGAAAAATCTTTAAAAATCTTTTTATTATTTAAGAATCAATATTATTTTACTTTTGAATTCTTTAAATATTCTTCTGAAATATTTCGAAATAATGTTTTAATTTTTTTAAATATTGCTAAGGTTATTGTTTATTGATATTCTTCAATAATTCTTTTTAATTTTACAGCTAATCCATAATCTAACATTTGAGTTTTTTGAAATTCACTACAAAAACTTAATTCCTTATCATTTAACATTATATCTAATGAACATCCATCAAATTTATAATTTTGAATAGTCTTAATAATTTTAGTTCTTTCATTTTCATCTTTTACTAAACTACTAAATTTAATTAATTGTAGAACTTGTTCTGTGGACATTTCCTTTAATGTATTCTTCTTTTTCATTTTACTTTGCTTTTCAATTTTATTAACTGAAAATGCTGATAAGCTGGTGGTGACATCATTATCTTCATTATTAGTATTATCTATTTCTTTTTGAGCCTTATTCTCTCTTTGAGATTTTCTTTCTTTAACAATATTCTTCTTTTTCTTATTACAATCTTTTCCAATCTTAACTAACTTTCTATCATTAATACTTCCCTTATACATCTTTAAATATTCTATTTCGTCTTCTTCTAAATCACTTTCTTCTTCTTGTACGTAATCTTCATCATCTGTATTATCTTCTTCTTCATCTTCACTATTATTATTATTATTAATAATATCCTTTACTTTAAGTGGAATAATATCTGACTGAAATGGTTCTTCTCCTCTTAATATTTCTAAACCAGCCAGTTTTTCAAGAGAAAAAAACTGTTTTGTAATTGTGTCATAAATATATATTGCCTCTCTAAATTTAACACTCTTCCCTATAATCGCAGTTGCAAATTGTGTATCACTACTATATTTAGTACCATCTTTTGGTATTACAATTGGAACAATTGGGTTTATTCTAATTTTTGTGCCTTTGTTGTCTTTCACTTTTTGAAGGAATTCCTCTTCTTTACTTAAAAAGCGAGAAATAAAACCAACATATTCTTTGGTTTCTCCATTAAATAGACCTATTGGACAAAGAGCATTAATATTTTCTAAATTTTTCTTAATATATTGATGTGTCATGTTTGTTTTTTTTAAGTGATTTGTTTTTTTATTTTGAGGGTTTTAGTTTTTAAATAAAATCAACTGATGTAAAATCTTGTGATGTAAAAATATAAAGGGTGAATTTATTACAATAACCAAAATCAGTATAAAAAAAGTTTGTTATCTTTTTAAATATTAACCAAACATACAGCATATATTGCTAATGCTTTTAATATCAATAACTTAAGAAGTATTGATTTAGATAGAAAGGTTCTTTGTTTGATATACAAAAATTTGTTTCTACAAGTATTGAATTTTTCTCTTTGTATATATTGTGTTTCAACACTAGTAGTTACTACTAAACTATAGTATATTGTTTTGAGATAATGGATTAGAATCTACAACGTTACTACTATTACTACCTTCCTGTTTTAAAACTCTTTCTGTTTTCTTTTCTTTTTTGAGAAGATTATACATTTTCTTTACGTTTTCTAGAACGAATATTTATATTTGATGGAATATAATCTTCTTTATCGCTTTCTGAACCACTTGTATGAACTCTCTTTTTAATTATTAAATATTTTAAATTAATTAAATATATTTTGTAAAATGATCATTGTTAAAATTTCGAATTTCTAAATATCTAAATTAGTTAATTTTTTAAAGTTTTGTAAACATTCACCTGATAATTCTGTGCAATCCAAAAGTTTTAATTCTTGTAAATTATTTAAATAATTTAAACAATTGTCATTTAAGGTACATTCGTGCATAAATTTAAAATTTTTAATTGTAAATTAATTAAAGAGTTTTGTTGTAAAATACTATTTTCAATAATTAATTCCGCTAATAATGGTAAATTTGGGAAAGTAAAATTTTACGGTAAATATTTAATTGCTAAATGAAAGAATATCTACTGTTAACAAATGTTCCATTTTTTTTAAAAAAATATTTTAACTAATTTACAAAAATATTCAAGTAAAATAAAATATAAAAATATAAAAATATAAAAAAAAAATAAAAAAATTAAATAAATAAAAATTAAAAAAAAATGACAGAAGAGAACTATCAATTAGATAAATTTTTCATCTTCAATAGAAAATTCGAAGGAAAATCCGAAGAATTAGATTATTTAAAACTTTTATATTTCTATCCATCGGAAGTACCATTTAATGATCAAATGATGCAGATTGGTATAGCTGAAGCCTTGACAGGATTTACAACTACTTTCGGAAATGATATGATATGTGATTCTTTATTTACAGATCAATCAAAATATGTTTTTATAGAACCTGAACCTGGTTATTGGATGGGTTGTTGTGTGAAATCCTTATCCTCCATTCATTTAGCTCAACAACAAAATAATAATAACGGTATTTTTTTTGGCGGGAACGCGGGAAATTCTGGAAACGCGGGAAGTATTCTTTCTGAACAACCAATACAAGACTTTTCAGTTTATAGTGATCATTATAATTTACCTTATTTATTAATTAAATCAAAATTATGGTCTAGCTATTTTACTTTTAAAACATTTCATGGAAAGTTTGAAGATGTTTTTCAAAAGGCTATTCTTAATAATTATTGTAATACAAATGAAAATCAACATACTTTACAAAATAGTACTTTACAACAAAATAATAATTTACAAAATAATAATTTACAAGAAGATAAAGAAAATAAAAGTGAATTACAATTAAAAGGATTAATTAATTATAATGAAAATGCATTAAATGGTTTACGTTATCAATTATCTTTCTTTTTTGATATTTATTGGAAAAATCATTTACAATTTCAATCTTTTAATATTTTTAATTTATTAAATGGTTTACAATTTTTACCTATTCAAACAAATAGTTTTTTAATTATTCAAACTTTTATGAATCGTTTATTTCAATTTACTTTACAAAATTGGACTTTAAATTTAATTAATAATACTTTACAATCAACTGTTGTAAATAATACAACAACTTTACAACAACCCAAAATAATTGGTGGTTTATTTTTTTATGAAAATTATTTAATTTTTAATGGAAATGTAACACATGAAGATTGTAAAATAATTTCAGATCATTTATTTTTATTATTAGATGATAAATTAAAGAAAGTTAATGTTACACAACAATTAACTTTACAACAAGGTTTAATAAATAGTTATGGAACTTATTTAACTGGTTTAATTGAAGAAAATAAGTTTATTGCACCAAAAGTTTATATTAATAATAGAGAATGTCAAGTTGTGGTTTTTAAATATCAAAAAATTGTTTTATTTTTAATTGTTGATCATTATAATCAACAACAATCTAATTTAGATAATAATAAGGGTAATAGTAGTTGTGAAGATGTTGTAATTTATAATTATTATTCTAAATTGAGGGAATGGATGAATGGTGAATTAAATGGTTTAAATAAACACGTTTCAGAAGCAATTAATAGAATTACAAAGTAAGTTTAATTTTATTATTAATTTAATTATATAATTTTTTAAATAGTTTTGATGATGCCTATAAATATATTTATTTTAATCAAATGAATTTAGCAATTAAATCATCAATTTTAACAAATAGTTTAACAAATACAATGAAAGAAGCATTACAAATGGTTTGTCATTTACACACACAAATAAAACAATCAAAAGATGGATTAAAAGATGTAATTGTAAGAAATAGAAAAGATAGTTGGATTGTTGGTAAATATTTTGCTGAACGGGAATTCTTTATTATTTTTGATCAAAAGAATTATTCTTTATTAGAAGTACATGAACAAACACAAAGAATTACAAAATTATTCTTTGCTACTTCTTCAAAACAATAAAGATAAACAATTAAATAAATAATTGCTTTTTCTTATTATTGTTTTAAATTATTATTTTCCTTATTATTGTTTTGTTGTTGTGGTGGATGCCTTTTTACAATCCTTAACGTAATATTTAGAACAAGCATCTCCCTTTCTCTTTTCTTTTACTACACTATCCTTTAATTTCTTACTAACTCTATTCTTTGAGATGGAAGGATACTTTTCATGCATTGCATTAATAATTGATGCTTTTGTGGTATGTTTATCTAATATTTCAATAAATCCATTCATTGTGTCATTATCCCATTCATCTACCTTTTCTTCATTGTTATTGGATGATGTAGTTGTCACGTTATTTGAAGTGTTATTATTGTTGTTAGCATCCATTGTATTTATCGTAAAGGAAGAACATAAAGGATCCATTGTAAACTTAAACTTTCCATTATTGTTGTTTCCACTATTTACAACAATGTTATTACTACTAGTTGTTGCAATACTGTCATTTGTCACATTCTTTTCACTTACAGAACTTTGATTATTAAAAGCATTAAATTTACTAAAATCCATCCACCAAAAAGCTTCTACACAAATCATATTTTCTAATTTAAATTGATCTACATCAACATCAAACTTCACATCTTGTAATTGATTAGTATATTCAAATACAGTTTCCAATTCATATTCTTTTGGCATTCCACCATTACCTCCTTTCTTCTTCTTCTTTTGTTCCCTTAATTGACGTACAACTGTGTCATCTACCTTTTCAATCTTACCATCTTCATATTCAATAATATTATCTGCCACTACTCCATCATCCATCATTACATCATCTTCTTCATCAAATTCAAGTTCTTCTTCATCGTTAAGATCTTCTAATGATTCACCATCTTCTGGTTCTTCTTCATCTGGAAGGAAATCATCATCCATTAATTCTTCCATATTATTATAATCTACTTTATCATCTTCTTCTTCATAATTTACTTTAGGATCTTTATTTAATGGTTTTCTACCATTGACACATGTCGATTGACATTTTTCCTTATCAAAAACTGAAACTTGTCCAAAAAGTGAAATTAATTTAAATCTTCTTTTCATTACTTGTTTCTTATTTCTTCTTTCCTTTAAATGATTTATACTTTCCTTAAGGTCAACCTTATAATCTTGACCTTTAATCATTTCATCAATTTCATTCATACTTTTACTTTCTGAAACTCTACAAACAGGAGCAGATACAGTTTTATCATCCTCCAAAATCTTTGCCTTTTTTGTAAATAAAGTAATTGGTTTACACATTGCAGCTGCACTATCAATTTTTGTCACATTCTTTCTTGGAGAATTCAATATATTCTTTTCATTAATATTTCTATCTTTAGAAGTGTTGGCTTCTTTCATTGTTGCTTTTAATAATTTCTGTTCCTTCTTTTCTAATTCCTTAACTAATTTGGCTCTCTTCTTTGTGAGTTTTGCAATTTCTTTACTTTTTGAATCAACTACCTTCTTAAAGTTAGTTCTTAATTCTTTGTGTGTTGTGATTTGTTCTTTTGTTTCATTTGTCAATTTTGATTTTAAACTAGTTAATTTTCTTGCTTCCCAAATGTCCAATTCACAAATATCTTTAACGCCATAACTTTTTAATTCTAAATTTAATGAGATGGCATTCTTCATGGCATCTTTTGTTGGTAATTCATCACGCGCAATGTTAATAAAGTTATCCTTCTTTTTTTTATCCTTCTTCTTGTCTTTCTTTGTTTTCTTTTCTTCAGGTATAATTGTAGAATTTTCAGAATTGCTTGTTATTGTCCATTCCTTAATAATTTCTTCAATTAGTTCGTCAATAGAAGGAATTGATTGACCTTGACAGTAGGCAATTAATAAAATTGTAAATTTAGTCGGAAATTCATTACGATTATTTGAAATAAAATCTTTATCTGTTTTACAAAATTCTTTAAATTCTTTTAATAATTTTTTAATGGATTTATCACTGATTAATAATTCATGATCTTTATGAATAGAAGTTGGTTTTAATTGAAGAATTTCACTTGTTAATTGTTGAATAGATTGGTCAATTTCTTGTAAGGAAGAAGATGAACTAATAGTGGTATTGCCATCTGTTGTTGTTGCCCTTTTCGTTGTCTTTCTTTTCTTAGTGGAAGGACTAGAGATAGTTGTGTTATTAATATCGATATTATTATTATCAACTACATTAGTTGTTGTGCAAATCATACTTGTAGTTGTGGTATTGTTGTTAGAATCTGACATTACCATATCATCATCAGTTGCTGATAGTAAATTGCTGCTATTTAAATCATCATCATTATTTACAGCTACTGCTACTTCTTCTTCAGTAGTAGTAATAGTTGTAGTGTTTGTACTTGTTAATAATAATGGTGCAAATAATAATGGTTCTTCTTCAGTTGAAGAAGAGGAAGAAACTGAAATAATATCTGCAATATTACGTTTTTGTGAAGCATTCTTAACATTTTTCTTTCTTCTCTTCTTTTTATCCTTTTCTTCTAATGTATTACTTGGACTTGCAATTGGTAATAATGTATTATTGTTTATTGTAGTGTTGTTAGAGTTTTTATTGGACTTTTTAGGTGTTGCTTTGTTGTTGGCACCAAAGAATTTGAGGAGAGTGGATTGTTTTGATGGAGACCCTATTGGGGCAGTTGATGACATTTCTTTTTGTTATGAATTAAAAGCAAAAATTTTAGTTAACGGCAAGTTTTTTAAATTTGGCGGCCAAAGATGTGGTATGATTTAGATTCATAAATTATTTCTTTTAAATGTCATTCATAAGCAGCATTAGATCAGTTGGTTAGATCGTCAGCTTTACACGCTGAAGGTCACGTGTTCGAGCCACGTATGCTGTAACTGTTTTTTCTTTTTGTTGGAAAGAAATGTGAAACTGCAGTTGATGTTTTTACGCACAATTGATAAAAGAAGACGTTTCTTGTGAGAAATGCAAGGTCAATAGAAACTAGGAACGAGATATTAGCCTTTTCCATAAAAAAGTGAAACTTTTAGTATACCAATTCCATTCTTCCTTCTGGAAATATTTGGAATGATTAAAAAAATGCAAGGTATAAGAACAATGCGTTACTGTAACAGAAGTAACATCTTACTGTTGCTTATGTTTCTCATTTGTTTATTGTGTTGTATTGCAGGTAAAGAGTCGTTATTTGCGTTTGGTACTTATTCTTATGGTGAATATGGAATAAGTGACAATATTCCTATCATTCCATATCCATTGGATAAGCCTTTTCCTTTTCAGATTAAAGACATAGCCATTGGTAATAATCATGTAATGTTTTTAACAACAGGTGGTGATGTGTATTCAAGTAAGTAATACGTTGTGATAAATCTCATACGAGATTAAATCATTATTAGTTGGTTCAAATGACAAGGGACAGTTTGGAAATGGCGAAGTGACAGGAGCATTTAGTGGTATTCCATCAAAATTTCAAAACCCTCCAATTAATGGAACTATAGTTGCTATTTCCACAATGATTTATAATTCATTTGTACTTACGAGCACAGGTGAGGTTTATGGATGTGGAGGAAATACTTATGGAGAAATTGGAAATGGTGGTTTTGGGATAGATATATCCATTCCAGTTAGAGTGTTTAGCAATCTTAATATTACTGAGATCCAGAGTGGTAACCAAATAACCACAGTATTAACTAATACAAAAGAGTTGTATTCTGTTGGAAGTAATATTAAGTTTCAGTTTGGTAACAACTCTTTATCTACCGCTCACGTACCAACTAAAGCATCTTTAGACCCAGTTAATAGGTATAAAGTTTGTGATAGTTACACTATTGCTGAAACTGAAAACAACAAGTTCTATATCTTTGGTACATTTGCTTCTAATCTATACCAAATTCCAACATCAATAACTGGATTAGATGGCTTAAATATCACAGATTTTAGGTGTGGTGGTACAAATAGAGTGTTTTTTTTAACAGTCTCAGGTGAGATTTATTATTTATTTTCATCATTGACAGCAACTAAGAGAAACGATTTAAATGGGAAAGTTGTAAGATTATTAACAGATAACTTTAAAATATTAACAGAAGACGATTTGCTTTATAGAATTGATACAACCCCAGCCACACCTATTAGCTTAAAGTTTATTAAATCAAATACTAGAATTGAAAAGATATTTACCTCCAGACTAGCATCAAACATATTACAATACTACCTAACAAATGATACATCTCTTTACCTCTCTATCGCTGATTCATCTAATAATAGACTTGGTTTTTCTGGTACAAGCTTTGGATTTTATCCCTTAAATATTACTGCATATCACCCTTACTCACCTTATAGCATAATTAAAGCATCCAAAATAATTTCAGCTAATGTATTTGTATCAAATAGCAATACAGTATATACAACAGGCTCAAACGAGAATTCACTTCTTGGTACTGGAATTCCATCAACTAATTTGAAATTTGCTTATTCACCTATTAATGTCAGTAATGATACTTTCAAAGAAAAAGAAATTAAAGATGTTTCTATGGGAGGTTATCATACTTTAATTTTGACTAGAAATGGAGAGGTATATGCATTTGGAGATAATAGAGATGGTGCTTTTTGTAATGGAGGAACACAAACAGATCAAACAATCCAAAGAATTGTACCATCCTTAAACGTTTCCGCTATTTCAGCTGGTTTTGGATATTCATTATTTTTAACTAATACTGGAGAAGTATATTCATGTGGAAGAGGAGCGAGTGGTCAACTTGGAAATGGAATAGCAGCAGATAATTCTACTTTAACAAAAGTTTTAAACTTGGATGGTAAAAATATTTCTTCAATACATGCTGGAAACCTTGATTCATTCGTGCTCACAACAGAAGGAGAAGTGTATGGTTTTGGTTATAATTATCAGAACATGATTGGCGCAAAGTCATCAGTGCCAGTAAAAGTTACAATTGCTGGCAATCCTAAAATTGTAAAGATTTCACATTCTACAAATAATGCAGCGTTTTTGACAGATACAGGTGTAGTGAAAATCAAAGGATCAGTATCGTTGTTGTTTAATTTCGCCATAAACGGAAAATATATAAAAGATATTGCAGTCAGTAATATTCAATTTTATTTCATAACAGATAATGGAGAGCTTTATTCTACTGGAACTAATAATGTTGGAGAGCTGGGGTTAGGACTTGTGTCTGCAGGTTTTGGAGGAACATATAGAATACCTCTATATTATAAAGCTATTAGTGTTTCGCCTGGACAAAGTCATGTAGTTGTAAAGGTATCAGATTCAGAACCATTATGTGATGGAGTTGATAATTGTTCAGGTAAGGGAGAATGTGTTGGACCAAATGAATGTAAATGTAATAATGGTTGGCAAGGATCTGCAAAGTGTGATGTTTTGTCCTGTGAAACCTTAGATAATTGTTCTCAACATGGTGCTTGTGTTGGTCCAAATACTTGTGAATGTCATCCTGGTTGGAAAGGATCAAATAATTGCAGTATTTATTCTTGTGAAAGTATCAATAATTGTTACCACAATGGTTTATGTATTGGACCAAATGAATGTCAGTGCAATACCAATTGGTTTGGAGATAGTTGTTCTGTTCCATCATGTTTTGGAATATTGGCAAATGAATCCACAGTTTGCGAAGGTAAAGGAAAATGCATTGGTGTTAATAGCTGTCAATGCTTTGAAGGATATGGAGGAAACAATTGTTCTGTTCCCTCATGTTATGATGTTTCAGCTTTAGACAATAATGTTTGCAATGGTCATGGAAAATGTGTTGATTTCAATAGTTGTGTTTGTAGTGATGGTTGGAAATCAAATAATTGTAGTATTCCAACTTGTGAAAATAGTGGAAATTGTAGCAATAATGGAATTTGTATCAGTCCTGACAAATGTCTTTGTAAAGAAAGATATGGCTCTTATGATTGTAAATATTACAAATTATTGAACTCAGACATTACAATTCATGGGAAATTGGAAGGTACAGAGAAAATTACAACATTTTCTATTTCAGTTGACCTTACGAGCAGTATTGTAAACACTTCTTCTATACTTTTCAATTATTATATTCCAAATGTATTTAATAACAACAGTGAAAGTTCCAATTTTAATTTTAAAATACAAACCAAAGGAAGATATGAACTTACCATTACACTTTATGCAAAAGATAGAAGAGATTTTATTCATGGAAATAAGACTGTTATTATTGATGTTTTGGAATTTAATAGTAATTCTATTGCAGATGATTTAAGTTTAAATGATTTAATTGATATTACAAAGAATAGTTACTTTTTTAATAATCAAAATAAGACTCAAATTGTTAGTCAATTAGTCACACTTGTAACAAAAGAAAATGTTAAAAGTGTCGAACAAGGAAAGAAAGTGATTCAAATTTATGAAAGTATGACGGAATATGCTGATATTCCAATTTCTGTTAATGTGACATCACAAATTAGTCAAATTTCAAATGTAATTTTACAATCAAAAAAGAATAATAATATTACTGATTCAGAAATCGATACAAGTGTTACTTCAATCATAAATGTTTTAGACAATATTTTGCAACAAACAACAAACAATGCCAACAAATCTGATATATCATCTTCAAAAGAAATTAAAAGAGATACAGAGCAAACTATACAAACATCATTTTCCTTATTGTCACTAAGTTCATCCATTGCAAACAAAAGAATTGAAGGAAAAGCAATGAATTTACTTTTCACTAGAGTGTCACCAACAACGCAGGAAACTTCATTGAATGTGACAAGTGGATATCAATTTATAATACCAAATAATAATAACAACATTGGTTTAAGTTCAAATGAAAGTAATATCTCATATGGTGCTGTGAAGATAAGTGACAGTCTATTGTATCAAACATCAGAAATTCAGCTTTCAAATGTTTTTCAATTAAAAACGTTTGTCAATGGCAGCTATATTCCTTTAAGAAATTTAGAAAAACCAATTTTTATTTCCTTTAAATTAGAAAAGCTTGCAATTACTTTTAATTCCTCAATTAGTTATAGTTGTAAATATTTTAATGAAAGTTTACAAGAATGGAGAAGTGATGGTTGTAAAAGTACTGGAATTAATATTTTACGAGATAATTCCGTTGTCATGAATTGTGAATGTGACCACACCACAAGTTTTCTTACTTTCTTAGAGTTTAGTTCCAAATCAAACGAAACATCAATAGCACAAATAATTTTATCAAGTATCTATTTAGCAATCATTATTGTCATATTTATTGGATTATTAATATTTAGAAACGAACCAATTGTAAAATCAAGGTTTTTAACACCATTCATTGGATTGACAGCAATTTTTGTTGATAATTTATTTTCTGGAATAATTTCAAATGCAATCTTTCAACAAACAAAGATATCTACAACAATTTCTACAGTAGATATTCTTGGTAATGTTGCTGTTATAATTTCAACAATGATGACGCTTATTGCGATTGGAACTTATTTTATAGAAACAATTAGATATTTATTAGTTAGATATTTATACGAATTACTGAATGAAAATCCAAAAATTGAAAGAAAACCTTTATTGAAAATATTTACTTCCAAATTAATTTATATAACTTTATGTTTATTTATTGGAATTCCAGTCATTATTTATTTTGTTTTATTTGTTCTTTTAAGAAGATTTGACAAAATTTCAGCATTTACCTTTTCAAGTATTACTTCAATTACCTATTTTGTTTTAATAATTATATTTTCAATTACTATTTTATCCATTTATATCTTTGATATTTATTTTACTAAAAAATATAAACAATACACAAATGAATTACTTGAAATGATAAATAAGAGAGTTGATAATAATAATAATTCAACTGATAATAGTAAGAAAAAGAAAATAATATCCAATAAGAATTACCAAAATGTGTTAAAAAACTTTTTTGTTTACAATGACACTTTACTTTTCCGTTCAGAAGCATGTATTTTCTTATTTGGTTTAATATTCTTTATAATTTCATTTTGTATTGGATTTTCGCTATTGGCAAAAGAAAATCAAAAAGAACAACAACAATTATCTGAAGTGATTTTGGCATTTGATTTGATAAGAACAATTTTATGGATTGCTCTATTTGGTGGATACATTGTTTGTGTTTTAATTTATAAAAGGTGTAAAGCTTTCCTTCTTAAGAAAGATAAAAAATTATCACGTGACGAGAAGAAGAATAACGAAGAAAATAATGAAGAAGAACTTGGTGTTATTTTAAAACAACCAGAAATATTTTCATTATTTAAGCAATATGCCAAACAAGAATTTTCATTAGAAAATATTTATGCATTTGTGGATTTAGAATATATTAAAGAATTGAGAGATAATAAAAATCAATTAGATACTATTTGGAATGAATTGGAAAGATTTAAAATTAAATATTTAGAAAGTAATGCAAATATGGAATTAAATGTATCATATGATTTAAAGAAAAGTGTAAATATTTGTTTAAAGGAAAGAAAAGATTTAAATGATTTAATTGAAGAAATTGAAAAATCGTTAATTATTAATTTAGGAGATACTTATTCAAGATTTATTGAAACTGATGAATATTTATTAATTGAACGAACAAGAGAGTTGAAAGAACAACTTACAAAATAAAGAAGTTTTTATTTCTTAACGGTATCATGTTAATTCAGGAAATATTTAAAAAACTATAATTTTATTGAACTGTATTATATTGAATATTATAAATTATTATAAAATTTGCTTATAAGAAATATATAATTATTATTTATAATAATATTATTACTATTCTTTAAACTACAAAAGATGGTACGTAATAATAAAAACAATAATTTTTTAATAAAACTATAAAAGATAGTTGTAAAGTAATGTTTGAATTAAATTGACACTTGTTCTAAAGTTTCTCTGTTGTTGTTATAATATTTTGAACAAATAAAACTAAACTGACATTTGTGAGATGATTTGTTCTAAAGTTTCTCCCTTTCTAATTCTTTCCTTTAATTCTTCAATTTTTTTCTTATTTTCAAACTCTTTATGTAAATAAGTACCTCTTAATTTATCCATATTTAATAAATATTTTCCTTTTTGTATTAATTGTGAACTATTACAAATATATAAATTATTTAAGTTAATTAATTTTTCTAAACCATCTTCTTTCAAAGTGCTATTATAATATATTGATAATTCTTTTAAATTAATTAAATGGTCAAAACATTTTTCTGTTAAATTTGGACATTCTGTAATACTTAATTGTTGTAAATTAGGTAAATTTTGTAAATGACTATCAATCATATTGTTTGAATTAATATTTAAAGAGGTTAAATTTGGTAACTTTAATAAGCAAGTTCCAATAATTTTATCACAATTTTCTAATTTTAATTTTTGTAAATTTTTTAAATTAATTAAATATTTATCTTTTAAATAATCAATACCCGCAACAAATAACTCTTTTAAATTTGTTAAATTTAATAAAAATTCTCCAATAATATAAGAACAATAATAAATATTTAATTTTTGTAAACTTGTTAAATTATTTAAATATTTATCAGAAATATTTAAATTTCTAAGATTTAAATCTTTTAATTTTTGTAAATATTGTAAAAAATCACCATTTAAATTTGGACAATCATAAATACTTAAATTTTTTAAATTTTTTAAATTCTTAAAATATTCATCTTTTAAATCTTCATTACAACCAATATTTAAATCTTCCAAGTTATTTAAATACAATAAACATTCACCTGTCGTTTCATTACCCAAAATTAAGTTCTTTTAAATTTTTTAAATTCTTAAAATATTCATCTTTTACATTTGTAGTTTGAACCTTTAATATTTCTAAATTTATTAAATTTAATAAACATTTTCCTGTAAAATTTTTACAATTTTTAACATTTAATTAATGTTAAGTTTATTAAATTTTTAAAACAATTTTCAGATAAAATATTTCCTGAAATATTTAATTTTTTTAATTTTGTTAAACCTTTAAAATCTTCTTCATAAATATCTTTTAAAAAGATTGATAATTTTTTTAAATTTTTTAAATTTTTTAAAAAATTTGAACTATATTTGGGTTCAGAATTGTAAATAGTTAAATTTTTTAAATTAATTAAATTTGAAATATTTTTTGTAAAGTCATTACTTTTAAAAGAAAATTGAATATCTAATTCACTTAAATTTTTAAAGTTTTGTAAACATTCATATGATAATCCATTACAACCTGTTTTAATGTTTGTAAATTATTTAAATAATTTAAACAATTATCGTTGACTATACAAGTATCGAATTCTAAAGCAGTTAATTGTTTTTGTAAATTAATTAAAGTATTTTGTTGTAAAGCACTAATATCAATATGTAATTTTTTTAACGATAAATTTGGAAAAATAAAATTTTCTGGTATTCTTTGAATTTCCAAATAATTTAAATATTTAAATTTATTTAATAAATTAAAATTATTAATTTCTTTTCTTTCTGTTTGTGTAATATTTAAATTTTGTAATTGAAATAAATATGGCGGTAATTTTTCGTTTAAACAAAGAATCACTTCTTTTTTAAAAATGTTATTTCTTAAAACGGTCTGGCTATTATTTAAAATATTATTGTAAACAAATTTATTGATCTGAAATAAATGAATAAAATCTTTTACATTATCTAAATATTCCGCAATGATTGAAAGAATATCTACTGTTAAGAAATGTTCCATTTTTTTTAATTTATCATTCAAGTTTTTTTACGCTTTGTTATAAAGAACAACAAGGGAGAACTTTGTGACAGGGACTTTACAATGTGTTCCACTGAAAATTAACGAGTAGATTTTATGAGTGTCTGGAAAGTATATTTGAGGATAACAGTAAATACTTTTATTATTATACCTAGCATTTAAGATAAAATATTTCACACTTAAGTTTGATGATATTAATTAATTCCCTTTAAACTATGTGATGCTCTTTTTGTAAAGTCAAAAAGTCCATTAATTGTCTATATTCACTGGTTTTTTCTAGTCGTTTGCAAATATCTCCAATATTTAACATCAAATCAGTTTTCAATATATCATATAACTGATTAAATGTCACATTTCGATTCTCTGAAATTACATTTAAAATTCAATTTTAATTTTAGATGGAAAATTAACTTCATATTTTGAATAAGACTGAATACAATCTTTATGTTTTGTTTTTAAAATCATTAACTGATCATGTATTTTCTAATTGTTTTAACATTTAAAATTATTTCAATAATCATGCAAATAGTTCCTAAAACAACGTTAACTAAAACGCATAAAGCGAAAACCTAAATTGCTTGAGTTTTTATATTTTAAAGTAAATGTTATAATCATTGTAACTGCAAACCAAAAAACGGCATACACAAGTGTGAAAATTATTGTAATAACTATACCTAAACCTTTACTATAGAAAAGCTAAAATTTTTCTTGAAATCGTTTAGGCAAATTTTTTTTTTTACAAAACTATCCTAGGCGACAGTTAACTAAACAAAATTTCTGCCTGAATATTAAAATAATAAAATTATAATTCACAATTAATGTTGAATAAAAAAACTCTTTGTTTACACAATGAATTCTTCAAAATACATTAATTTTTTATTTTCTAATAACTGTTCTTTTCAACAACTACCTCTTATTGAACAAATAAGA
Source organism: Willaertia magna (assembly GCA_902984215.1). Classification (NCBI taxonomy): domain Eukaryota; phylum Heterolobosea; class Eutetramitea; order Acrasida; family Naegleriidae; genus Willaertia; species Willaertia magna. Next base: position 49,744 of record CADWAF010000324.1, read on the forward strand.
GAGATTTTTCTTAAAAGTAAAGAAATAACTATTAATAATGGATGCTAGAGAAAGCATTTAAAAGATTTATATAATAATAGCAAATTAAAAAATGGCAATTTATATACTAAAGTTGGAAAAATTATTATTAAATAAGAATTACTTAAAATTAATGAAGAAGAACAGAAGAAAATTGAAAATAATATTATTTCCTCAATTAAAAACAAACATTTCAAAGAAACTCAAGAAAGAAAATATAATTGGTTATTAGTTCCAATAAAAGAATAAAAACTTTTAACTTTAAAAAAAGATCATAGATTTGAATATCAATATATATAAGATAAGATGATGGCTAAATTAAATATAAGAAATTGGTATTTTATTAATAAAAAGTTGGCTGTTAATTATTTTTTAAAATATTATAAACAATATGAAAGTAATAAAAACCAAACTAATTATTCTACATTAAAATACCTTTTGAAACAATAATATCTAAAAGAATTTGTAGAACTTTGTTTGTTGATTGTTTTGATATGGTAAAAATATATTAGTTTGGTCATGTATTATGTATTGTTGATTTATTTTCAAAATTTGTAAAGACTTTTCTTTTAACTGCAAAAACTGAAGAGAAGATAGTAGTAGGTATTTCAAAAGTGGTTGATGATTTATTATTAAAAGGATATAGTATTAAAAGAATAAAGATGAAAATAGATAATGGGTCAAAATTTAATAATAGTTTATTAAAGAAGTTTGTAGAAAAGAATAATTTATAGTTAGTTTATGAAACACTAAATGTTTCACAAAGTTAAAGTTTTGTTGAATATATTAACAAAACTTTAAAATAAACTTTTAAAAATTATATTACTTTTAACGATTTATCAAACTGGTTAGAAGTATTGTTAAAAGTAGTTGAAATTTATAATACAACTTATTATTCAACTATTAAGAATGTTCTTTATGATGTTATTGAAATTTTTGTTAATAGAAGAAAAAGAATTGAACATTTAGTAAAATTAAAATTATTAAAAGATACTATTATTAATAACATTAAAAAGAGAGGAAAACAGAATAATAATAATATTTTAAATAATGAAAGTAATTTTATTGTTGGTACAGTTGTTAGAATAAAGAGATTTCCAACAATTAGATAAGCAAATATAATAGAAGATCTAGAATAGTCTAAAAAGGTTACTATAGTAGAAGTAAATGGAAATAATATTTATGATATTAAATGGAGTGAAACAAAGAGGTAGTGTTTAACTGAAAAAGTTAGTACAATTATAAAAAATGTATATCAAAGTTTTTTTAAGTTATATTACTTAAGAAATAATTCTATATTGAGAATTAACAATACAGAAAATACTGCTATTGAAGAAGAGGAGGATTTAATTGGAAATGTTGATGTTGATGTTGCAGATGTAAATGTTGCAGATGTTAATGTTGTAGATGTTAATGTTGCAGAGGTTGATGTTACAGAGATTGTTGTTGCAGTCGAAAGCATTGTTAGTGTAAATGATTTTGAAGTAAAAACTACTTCAAACAACAATGATTATTCACCAACTAAATATAGAAAGAGAAGAAAAAGAAGATTAACAAGTTGTTTTTAAACTTTTTTTTATATAAACATCATTATTTAAATAAACTTACCTTTTTGTTTTGTGTCTGGGCTAAAATTTCTTCCTAACAATATTTTACTGGCAACATCAGGCTGAAATTTTAGCCTACTACATTTATTTGTTAATACCTTAATAAATTTGATTTGATTTCCACTAAATGATTCAATAATTTTATAAATATTTCTTAAATAAACAACTCTAAATAAAGTTAATCCATAAACTCCAACAATTAAGGCAACCATTGTCACTTGAAATTTTGCCTAAAAAGGGACGTCTATTTTTTTTTATAGCAAAATCAGCCTAGGCCAATTTTTTGGAAATAAAAAAACGGCTTAATGGGTATAGTATAGATTGAGGAGAATTGGCAACTGAAAATATGATTGAAATTTATCATGCTTTATACAAGATTCTATATAGTATTTACCATTTGCAGTATTAATTTCAACTAATAGAAGTCATCTCCTTTCAAAATCATCTTCCCAACAAGAGATTATATCCATCTTGGATATACGATTAAGTAATTATTTAGTCTTAAGTTTGCTTAGAAAGTTAAAAATTTCATCTTTAGTTTTAATAAAATAATTAATAGTATGTAATTAAAGGTTAGGGAATATATGTATTTATTAAAAAAATAAATAATTCGATTTCAGTCTATTATCTTATTTTCATATTAATTAAAAGCAATCGTTAACTTCAAGCAAACATCTATCTTGATGTTAAATATCATTCAAAGCTTCTTAGTTAAATTCATGAGTAATAAAAACAACACAACTCTTTACTCCATTATCAAAATCTTTAATTCTTTCCGTATAAAATTGTAATGAATGTTACAATATCACTGTATAAAATTTGATTGGTAATTAAGGTATGATTATTATAAAAATAATGTCTGTTTGTATATGTACTATAACATTGATAATAATTTGTATCTATAAAGTTAAAACTTATAGTAAAATTATTATTAATCCAGTTAATAAATTCTTGTTGACTTTTCCATTGTAAATATTGTTGTGTTGGCAATAATTTATTGTAAAGTATTTGTAATGGAATTGTATTATTTAAATTATATATTTATGTTGAATTTATATTATTAAACTTAACTAGCAAATAATTTAAAAAATTTAATTGTTCTTGTGTTATAATCCCAAAATTACTTTTCGAATAAACTAACATAAAATTAAAAGTTTCAGCATTATATGTATCTGGAATAAAAAGACACACAAATTACAGATTTTCAGGAAGTCTACTGGAGAATTTATTGTAAAAATTTTTAATATAAAGTCAACTAACTGTAGTAAAAGATAATCAAGAAGGATTAGATGATTTCATTATTGTAATTTAACAAATAACCATGGGGTTAATTTAAGAAGGAATAAGATAAGTTCATTATATACTTTTTGATCTGAAAAAAATACGAAATGATGGGGCAGGGGTAAGTAATGTAATTTGTGTGTCTTCTTTATATCTTTTTGATACCTTTTAATACCAATGTAGCTGAATGTGTGGAAGGTGATTGGAAAGGATTTTTAAACGGATAATATATTTAATCCTTGCTTCTATTTTATAAAGGGAATGAATGAAACAAAGTTGGATTCTGAATTTTGAAATAATTCCAAATATTAATCAGTAATCATAATTAATAATTAATTGCAACACATTTTGTTACAAAAAATAAAAAAATTAAAAAAAAATGGAACATTTCTTGACAGTAGATATTCTTTCAATCATTGCAGAATATTTAGATAATGCAAAAGACTATTTTCATTTATTTCAGATCAATAAATTTGTTTACAATAATGTATTAAATAATAATGAAACAATTTTAACGAATGAAATTTTTAAAAAAGACGTAATCATTTATTTAGATGAAAAATTTCCGAATTATTTCTTTCAATTACAAAATTTAAATACACAAATTTACGAGAAGGATAATTTTAATTTAATAGAAAAATTTAAATATTTAAAATTTTTAGAAGTTAGAAATTTACCTCAAAATTTTATCATTCCAAATTTACCATTATTAAAAGAATTAATTATTATAAAAAGTAATTTACAAGAAAATACTTTAATTAATTTACAAAAGCATTTAAGAATTTTAGATTTACAATGGTGTACCTTAAAAGATAATTGTTTAAATTATTTAATTCATTTACAAGAATTTAAAACCTATAAATGTCATAGATGGACAGATGAATGTTTACAAAAATTAATTAATTTAGAATATTTATCTATTAGATTAGAAGATATTTATGAAGAAGATTTTAAAAATTTAACAAAATTAAAAACATTGGATATTGAAGGAAATGTGTTATCTGAAAATTGTTTTACAAATTTAATAAATTTAAAAGAATTAAATGTCAGTAAATGCACAAATTTTACAGGAAAATGTTTGTTAAATTTAACAAATTTACAAAAATTATATCTTTTTAGTTCAAATATTAAAGATGAATATTTTAAGAATTTAAAAAACTTAAAAGAAATAAATTTTGAAAGTTGTAATGAAATTTTGGGTGAATGTTTATTTTTTTTAAATAATTTAGAAGAATTAAGTATTTCTTATAATGATAATTTAAAAGATGAATATTTTAAGAATTTAAATAATTTAAAAGTATTTAAAGCTGAGTATTGTAATAGTTTAAATGGTGACTTTTTATAATATTTAAATAATTTAGAAGAATTTGACTTTAGTGAAGTTAACAATTTAAATGACAAATATTTATACAATTTAAAAGCTTTACAAAAGTTATCTTTATCACGAAGCTTTGTTGTTACAGGAGAATTTTTATTAAATTTTACAAATTTAAAAATGTTATATATTCAAGGAATAGATAATTTAAAAGATGAATATTTAAATAATTTACAAAATTTACAACATTTAATTTTAGTAAATTGTAATAAAATTACTGGAACTTGTTTATTAAATTTACCAAATTTAACAAATTTGTGTCTCGCTAATTCTTTAAATATTAACGATGATT
>CADWAF010000325.1:0-45483 GCA_902984215.1 Willaertia magna
TTCAAATCCCACCCTGATCAGTACATTTTTGCCAATATTTACATTGCAGCTTTGGGTGGAAGTTAAGTTTCAGAATTGTAAAACTTTATGCCAGTAATCTATAAAAAATAGACGATTATAATTTCATAAAAAATGCAAATATTTCAGCAAGATATTTTATTGCACATTTTTTCTTTTTTAAATCTACAAACCATTTACAACCTCACCTCCACAAGTCATTTGTTCAACAGATTGTTATCCAGCTCACAAGCTGATCGATTCGTCTACGGTACAAATGTCTATAATTTATTTAAAATCCATTTAAAACAAATAATTAATGAAGAAGAGTTTTTACAAATTTTACAAAAACAAAAATCTTTTACCACTTACTGTGACATCTTGAAGGAATTTTTCTTGCTTCCATTAAAACCAAATATTTACCAAGCCGATGCTCTAGAACGTTATATTCAAAAAGGAGGAGTTGCTGATATTACTATTTGGAAACCTTGTAAATTGTTAGAAATTTTATATCAATCACTTTTTGACAATTTAAGTGATAGTTTTATAATTAGTGTTTTTAAATACTTACTAATTTTAAGTGTTAATGAAGATAATGGTTCGTCTTCTTTCAACCTTTCATTTGAGTTACAACCAAGACCTTGGAAAATGTTTGTTTTTAAGTTTTTACATCCACCATTAGCTAAAAAATTTAAAACCTTAAATTCTGGACAGTTATTACTTCACATGTGTGACAATTTTAAAGAATTTATGGAAGGAAAAGAAAATAACGAAAGGGTTGTAGTTTGGAATGATCAATTTGAACTAGATTATAATTTAATTAGTGATAAATATTATGAGGCAACTTCTGACATTTTTATCCAATCTCTTGATCCACCTTATGGAATTGACCGCAACGTTGATGAAGAAATAGAAGAGATTCGAAAAGATTTATACTCCGGAGAATGTTACTCAGTTGACTGGAGAAATTGTGTTTCTCAAGAAACTTGTTGGTCTTACTACTGGCTTGCTGGATTGGAATGGTGGGGGACTTATGGTTTTACAACTTTTAATAAGCTGACAAAGTTATTTATTGTGGCCACAGCCTCAGTCACTGATTAAAATATAATTGTTTAAAATTATTTTATTTACAAATTAATCAATATTTACACTTCTAGTTTTTCTTTCCAAAACTTTCTTTGGAATGTTAACCCTCAAAACACCGTGTTCTAAGTTTGCCTTAATTCCACCTAAATCAACATTCTTTGGTAAGTAAACACTTCTACTAAATGAACCAACACTTCTTTCAACACAATGATAAGTTTCGTTCTCTTCTTTCTTTTCTTTCTTTACTTCTCCTGAAATTGTTAAGGTTCTATGTTGTTCGTCAACATCAATCTTAATATCTTCTTTCTTCATACCTGGAACGTTACACACTACTTTCACCTCATTAGCTGTTTCAGAAACGTCAGTTCTTGGTTTAAATTCTTTATGTAATCTGTCATCGTCACTACGCAAGGCAGTCCAAGGATTAATGAAGAATTGATCCATCCAATTGTCATTGAAGAAGTTTGCTAATTGCATGTTGCTCTTATTAGTTTGCATTTTTGTTTTAGTTTTATGTAGTATTAAAGTGTTTTTTTGTTGTTGGAATAGGAAGTCAATTTAGAAATCTTTTTTATAGACACTGCGGAAGTTCCATTTTACAATTCCGACAGATACATATTTCGACAACAGTCTAAAACCAATTTTCATTTAAAAATAGTTGGTTTAGGGTCAGCATATAATTTATTAATGAGTAAATTATTTAAACCAAGTGACTATATTTTCTCTTAATTGCAGATAATGAAATTTGAATAACTAATTTAGGATCCAATATAGGATCACAATTAATTAAATCTCTTCCCTTTTCATGTGGTGACATTCTAGGATTACAAGGTACCACTCCATTCTTCATAAAATCTAAAAAGTGTATCACTTGTGCTGTTGTAAAATGTCCCAAAGTAAAATACATCCCAGGATAACAATCTACATACTTTTTAGTTAAATGAATTAAACAAGCAGGTGCATAAACCATTGTAGATCTATCCCTCATATAAACAACATTATAAGAAGCACTTCCTTGATCTGCAAAATAAACATCTGTCTTCTCAAAAATCTTAATCTGTTCAACCATTGGTATTTCATTTAACTTTAACTTTATAACCTTAATACTTTTCCCTAACTTTTTAATAAAAGGATCTTGTGGTAAGAAAGTTGTTAAATTTGAATATAAATCTTGAACATTCCATATAATACGACCATGTCTACCACTTAAACTTTTCTCATTAATTGCAATAATAATTTCTTTCTTTTCTTTTAAATCTTCTTCAATTGGTAAATCTAAACGTTGATAAACTAATTCTCTCAATTTCGTTCCAACAATCTCTCTGGACCAAGGAGCTAACAGATCTGACACTGAATGTCCACCAAATACTGAAGAAAAACAAGTCACCAATTCATCCTTTTCCTTTTCATTTAGAGCCACATTATTATTTACAAGTTTATTTCTACATGGAGCTCTTTCTATAGAATAACTTCCCTTTTCATTATGACATAATTGTTTAACAGGACTTTTCGTAATTAAAGAAAAACTAGAGATACTAATACTGTCAGATGGTTCAACTGGATAACCATAAGCTCCAACTTCCCAATGAGGTTTTGTTTGATCTTGTAAATCATCTAAAAAGATAATTTGGTTATCTACCGTTACTCGATTATAACTATGCATTAAATGAATTAAATGGTGTAAATTGTCCATAATATTGTGACCTGCATTTCCAGCAACAAATCTTTTTAAAAGAAAAGTTGGTTCCTCCATCCATTGGAAAATATCTTTGGCGGTTGGGACAACTTTTAGGTTACTAGTACTACTGGTTGTAATGGTGGGGTTACCAGTATTTGTAGAAACGTAGAGGTTAGGGTCATTAGGCTTTCTGATTAAGGTTCCTTCCCTTATTAAAATATTTAAATTTCCACGAGGGGTATGAATTCTTCCTTGAACATAGATCCATGACTGATTATTGTATTTAGTGAACCATGAAGGGTCAATTAAATTATCTTTTTCTAAATAAAATACAAAATCTCCACCTCTAGTCAAACAAATATTTTCAAATTGACAAGTTTGAAAGATGGTATTTGTTTTATAAAGATCTTCTTGATATAATTTCTTTATGTAAACATGTTTAGAAACATCTGGAATGTATTTATTACATTTAAAATATCCAGGTTTTTTACCAAATGTTATTTGATGTGGTTTGTTATGTTTTTGTTGATGTTTGTCAGGAATTGACGTATGATGGGTATCGGAATTGATATTGTTATCTACTTTAGTGTCATGCTTTATTGGAGCACTAGCCAGTATATTATTATTAGTTGATGAATTATTATTATTGGTGTTCTTATTTATTCTAGTCAACACTAAGAAGAGAGTTAAATTAGACAGTGTCAACACTATAAAAAATCCTCCTATCAACAGCCATCTTTCTTTCATTTTTTTTAATTGTCATCTTACGCCATCATCACAAGGTGAACTATTAAAATTAACGTTTACGATTGTCTCACAGTTGCCTTTTTTACTTATTTTACAATAGGAACCTCAATGCAGAATTTAAAATTTGATTTAAACTCAATAATAATTCTATATTACAAAATGGTTTTCCGTCCTTGCGTTATTTTCGTCAATTACTGTAACAACTGTACCATAAACTTTACAAATTGATTAATTGCAGTCCAATTTCTGTTTCTAGCGAAAAATTTAATTTCTTTTGTTGAAAAAAAATGAATAATGATTCAACAACCAATACTAACTCACTTTCCTCTAATACAGATTTAATGAAAGAACAAGGAATGAATAGTACTTTAATAGATGATAATATAAAAGTGGATTCTCCAAATTTAAATAATAATGCAATTGGTTCTAAAGAATTTTATATGAATATTTCAAAGAATTTAATGGCTGGAGCGATGGCCAGATGTTGTGCCGCAGTTATAATGTTTCCTATAGACGTTGTTAAAACTAGATTACAATTCCAAAGTAAAGAAGGATATCTACAAGGAACATTACGTCATCATTATAAGAATGGATTTAATGCTTTTTTAACAATTTTAAAAGAAGAAAGACTAAGAGGATTATATAAAGGATTAAGTGTCCGATTAATTTATATTGCGCCAGCTGCTGCCGTTAGTTTTACAGTTTATGAACAGTTTATGAGGTCTCTACAAGATAGATTCCTTAATAGTAATAATAAGATTAATGTAGTTGATGGTGTGGATGGTCAAAATAATAATTCAATAACAAAAGAATTGTTATCTTGGAAGGTACCTTTGTTAACGCTATCGGCTGGTGTGTTTGCTAGAATTTTAGGTACTGCATGTAGAACTCCTTTTGATATATTGAAACAACAACTTCAGATAGAGGGACAGTTAAAAGATTCAAATAGAAATATTGGGATTATTGGATCTATGAAGAATATATTTAAACATGATGGTTTTAAAGGATTTTTCTCAGGTTATATAACAACGTTAATGAGAGATGCTCCTTTTGCAGCAATTTATTTTACTTCTTATGAGATAATAAAACGATTATTTATTAAACGAAGAATACAACAATTACATATGGAAAGTAATGAAGGAAAGAAAACGAAATCAATTCATCATTTAATTGCTGGAGCATTAGCAGGTGCTATTGGTACAACTTGTACTATTCCTATTGATGTTGTTAAAACAAGATTACAAACTCAAATTAGAACTGGAAAGAAAGAATATGATGGAATAAGGGATGCTTTCTCTAAAATTTATAAAGAAGCTGGTTGGAAAGGCTTTACTAGAGGATTAGGACCTAGGTTAATTTATATTATGCCTGCATCCGCTTTAACATTTACTTTTTATGAGAAATTGAGAGTATTGTTTGGAGTTAATAATAATCAACAAAAACAAATGGCAGGAGAAGAGAAAATATAATTTTGAAATAAACCACTTTTTGAAATTTTATTATTGAACCATAATGATGTAGTGAAAAATTGGGTAGAATTGGAAGAGGATGGCATTTTTCATTTAATTAAAAACTGTGATGAACAATTCATATACTCAACTCTGTCCGAAACGCGTAAAACCTATGTGTGAAAAATTACTCTGATTTACTGTTACCTTTTTCACTGTGAAATTTGTGTTTTCATTACTTAAAAGCGTTTTATTTTCATCTTATTTAGACCGATAAACTGTCTCTTGTCGTTTGAAATTAGAAAAAAAACAAAACAACAATGTTTGGCTGGTTATCTTCACTCTACCAATCCTTCTTATCTCTTTTTAATACTATTTGTGAGTGTCTCATCAACCTCTACCAAGAAGAATTAAAGAAACAAGCAAAACCTGGTACAAAGAACCCACCCCAAAAAAAAACAAAAAGACGTAGCACCGACGAAGAGTCATCTATTGGTATCAATGCAGAAAAAACCAAGACCCCTAATTCCATTCAAAGTACTCCAAAAACACCAGCAAATGATGCAAATTCCGTTGTTTCTTCACAAGTAAATCAAACTAAAATTTTACAATCACCACCCAGCATTACTAGTTCTGTAAATAATGAAATTCCTAAAGAAAATCAAACAATAACAAAACCTACTGTCACAAACTCCATAACAACACCAATTGAAACTAAAAAAGAAGTAATAATTGTTGATTCTTCCAAACAAAACAGTACAGTTGCATCCACACCATCCAAACCAAACCAAACAACAATAGAAACTTCAACAAAAGAAGTAAAAATTACTGAAAAAACAACCAATACAACTAAACCAATCACTAAAATTGTTCCAGAAACTAAAAAAACAGTTACAATCACAACCGTTCCAACAGGAATAATTGGTGAAAGATTGAATACTAAAAAACAAGAAGAAGAGAAAACTACAACAAAATCTACAACCACCACTCAACCAACAGCAACAACTACAAAACAAGTAGTTGAACAAGAAAATTCTAAACTCTTACAACGTAAAAGTTCAGTAAAATTACAAAAGCCTAGAAGACCTAAAAATCCAAAATCTAATCTTTCTTCAACTTTACAATTAGTTAAAACAATTGGATCTGATACAATTGAATTACCAACAGAATCAAAATTCAATGAATTAGAAGAACTAAGTATTTTAGAAAAGAAATTGGGAGTTGAAAATGCAAGAAAAGAGTTTGAGAAACGTAAACAAAAGAATGTTCCTCCACCACCTTCTTCTTCTCCAATTAAAGTTAACCTTAATGAAGAAAGTAATAATAACAACAATAGTAACACCTCTTCACCTTCCAAGCCTTCTTCTTCCAACCGTATTAACCTTCAAGCCATCTTATCCGCTAAAAGTGCTTTAAGAAAAACTGGCGAAGAACTAAAGTAAATTTTTTTTTGTATTGAAGAGGTCAATTAGGCCAATAACAAGGCTTTAAAAAATATTTTGTAAATAATAATGAACTAGGATAAAAAAATTGTTTCTATTTTTTATACGTGTTTTGAGTTTACAAAATTTTCTAAAGTGAGTAATTTTTCTTCTTTATCATCTATTAAATTTCCACTTAAGTTTAATGAAGTTACGTTTGAAAATTTATTTTTAATAATAAATAAGTCATATAATTTATTTAAACCATCTTTCGTAATTTTGTTATTTGATAAATTTAAAGATTTTAGGGTTGTCATGTTTTTTTCGTCATTTAAATTTAATAAATTTAAAGTATCATCATTAACATTTAAATTCACAATACCAACGTGTTCGAATTTATCCATTTCAATTAAAACTTCCCAAATTTGTGTAAATTCATCTGTTCCTAAAATTGCATCGTTGTTATCATCTCCTATTAATGTAATTTCCTTGCAAGTTTCAGTATTTTTTAAAACTTCAAATAAAATTTCAACTTCATCTAAATAACTTAATATTGGTAAAGTTACTTGTGTTTCATTCATTACACTTTCAATTACTTGATCGAATTGTTGCAAGTTTTGCGGTATGACAGTTTCATTGGCGATTGCTTTTCTCATTTTTTATGAATAAATTAAATGTTTTTTATTTACAAAATTAACAACAAATTAATGCTGTCAAAATTTAACATGTGAAAATTATTGTGTAAATCCAAGATGTTTAGCTAGTACATTAATTTTACAATGTAATTGTAAATCAATATCAGAAACTTCTAATGCATTTAGATACATTTGCATTGCACCCAATAAATTACCATTTTGTTCTAAATGGTTTGCCTCCCTTAATAAATTTACATAGCGCTCTCTAGTTTGTTCGTCTAATTGTTCGTCTTCTTGTGTAGGTGTCGATTGTGGAACATTATCATTAATAGGTGTTTGAGCCATTGGTGAATAATTTTGCTCTACTTGTAGCTGGTTATTATAATTTGGGGTTGTGTGATACCTTTCCTCGTCATCAGAATCGTCTATAACTTTTCTTCCTTTCTTTGTGGATGTTATTGGAGTAGTTGCCATCATTGTACTTTCATCTACATTATAAGAGTTAGGTGGATTGTACTGCTCTTCATCTATATAGGGATTTTCATCTTGAACATCATTTCTTTCTTGTTGTAATACCTCAGATTTGTTGTCTTGATGATAAATAGGGAATTCATCATTAATTCTCTCTGAATTTTCCTCTTCCTCTACCTTTCTTACATTCTCTAAAATTTCTTCTTCCTCGTCGTCAGGTGGATCGAAATCTTCGTCATCCTCATTAATTAAGCCTAAGAATGTAGATAAACGTCTTTGAATTTGTTCAAAAGTCATTGTAGATTTACGTCCAACTCTATTACTGTCAGTATTGTTGTTGGAAGCAATAGGACTTAAAAACATGTCATCTTCATTATTGTTACTAATTGAATTCTTAGGTGGTGTTTTGGGTTCAACTTTTTCATTAGTAAATACAGGAGAAGAGTTTGTCTTCTTTTCTATTTTTGGAATTTTACGCATATTATTCGGGTCAACCAAGAGAGCTGCTTGTAATCTAATTTTTGGTAACTCTGGTTTAACCTTAAATTCATTGTCGAAATGTGTCAAAATTTCCATTAAATGTTGATGAGTTTTTCCCATCTTTAGGTTTTTCCATTCATTTTCTAAATCAATGGCAGATAATCCACAGTTAGGTAAAAATTGTTCCAATATCCTTCGCCACATGCTTTCTCCATAGGTCCTTACTCCCTTGATAAGTTGTTTACAATCAGAATTGGACAAGCTAGTGGTATTAATATGTGAAAGGTACGTTTCCTCTTGATTATCTCCAACTTGCTGAACTTTAGACAATGGAACAAGAAATTCAGAAGGATTGGAAAAGTCATTATTTCTTCTACTGTTGTTTGCTGAGCTCCCAGAATTAGTCAATTTTTGACCTCTTTTTGCTTTTCCAGTTTTTGCCTTAATAGCATCACTGGTGATTTCATTTGGTTTCATCGTAAAGCTTGAGTCAAGCAATGCTTCTGTTGCATCTTCAGCCATAGATATTATCTCCCTTTGGTCTGTTTGGGTGTCCATTCCATTCAAATCATCAGCCTCTCTAGAGTAAAGCAAATCATGATCACTGAAACCAAACACTATGTGCTTTGTAGCTTTCTTTAATGATTCCAAATGTTGTTTAAAGAAAGAAGTGTAATGTCCACGTTTATCTTCACTATGAATTTTTTCCAATTGTATTTGAGTTTCTGAAACATTTGGATTTTGTGGTAATGAGAATAACTCTCTTAATTCCCCTCTAGTAAAATATCTGTATTGATTTTCCTTTTGCATTGTTGACTTACAAATTGCTTCTTTGAATACTTGCTTTCTATAAACTTTTTCTTCTATTGTTGAACAAGTAATTAGTCTATAAATGATAACATCTTTTTTCTGGCCAACTCTATAGGCACGATCTGCGGCTTGTGAATCAGATGTAGGATTCCAACTAGGATCAAAAATTACAACCCTAGTTGCTCCTGTTAGTGTTAAACCTACAGAACCAGTTTGTGAGGTTAGTAGAAAACAAAAGTATGGTGAGTCCTCAGCATTAAAAGCATCAACTCTTCTTTGTCTTTCCTTTGGATCATTTATTGATCCATCTATTCTTGTATAAGATATTTTAATATGCCTCAATAAATTGGCAATAATATCCAACATTTTTGAACTCTGACTAAATATTAAAACCTTTTCACCTTCCTTATATAATTGTTCAACTAATAACTTTAAAAATATTAATTTACCGCTGGCGCTTACAGTTTCTTTAATGTTCTTAGTTTTTTCATTATTTGGAACCAAATCTGGATGGCAACATATTTGTTTTAATATTGTAATAGCTGCCAAAGGGGAGGCTGATTCATTTAAAACATCCCTCACTTCTTCACTTCCTAAGAAATCTCTATATAATTTTAATTGTGTATCAGTTGACTTTAACCAAACCACTAAATCATTCTTTTTACCAATAGAAACTGTCTTACCTTTAGAAGATGATGAACCAGAAGAGGATATCTTTGTCAATACTTGAGCCTTTTCACGTCTTAGTACATGTGGAGCGATAACCTCTCTAAATTTTCTTTGAATTTCAATTCCCAACTTCTTCTCAAATATACTTGCATCTTTTTCATTACCTCTAACTATTTTCTTTTCAAATTCCTCTCTAAATGTTTTACGGTCACCCAATAATTTTCCCTTAAAAATCCAATCCATTAAAGTGTGCATCTCTAAAAGATTATTTTGGATAGGCGTGCCTCTATAATGTTTAATTTATGTAAATAATATAATACTTACGATATAACATATCTACACATAGTAGATGGTAAAATTTTTAAACATTTTGTCAATTTAATATCTGGATTTTTTATCTTATGGCCTTCATCCAATATTATATAATCAAATTCATATCCGTCGTTAATAAAATTATCTTCAAATAATTTAATTTGAGACACTATAGTTCCATAAGTTGTTATTAATACGCCACCTTCTTCCTTATATTGTTCCAAAATCTCTTTTCTTTGCTTTTTTGTTAAGTTGTGAAAAATAAATAAATTATAGTCATTTGTTCCCCAAATATCAAATTCTTTTCTCCAATTTTCTACTAAGGATACAGGCATAGCAATTAAAACATGTTTCACACTTTCACCAGCAAATAAGCCTGTAAGAAATGTAATTACTTGAATTGTTTTACCCTTAATAAAAATTGTTAAAGATTAAAATAAACTGATACCTACTAAACCCATATCATCACCTATAACATTATCAATAAGAATAATTGTAGGACTAAGGGAACTTACCTAAAATTCCTCCTTGAACATTATCTTTTATATTTGAATGTTTCTCCCAAAACCATAAAATACCTTCTTTTTGGTAGTCATATAGTTTGTCATACGTTTCCTCTGGTATTTTGAAAGGAATTTTCCTCTCTTTTTTTGATTTGGCGTCTAGTAGACAATATTGTTTTGTTTTAGTATCACATATAAACCCATTGTCTAATTTATTAAATCTTTTACTGGATTCATTTGTATGTGAAGTATTTAAAAAAGAAGTTTCAGTAAAAGGGGCTAATTTACTTTGTTTAGTTTCAATTTGATTGTCTTTCTTTTGTGAAACAATATTTCTGTACTTTACAATTTTGTTCTTTAATTTATCGTCAACATCAAATATTGTATAGGCTTCTTCATATAAATGTAAGAATGTGATGGGATCTTGACCTTCTTTCTCTAAGTCTCTTGCAGATCTCACTAATTGGTTGTAGTACCTTTTCTTTTCTTTTTCGGATTGGAATTGTTTTGGTTTAATATTTTCTTTTTCTAAATTGTTGTCAATATGATGAATAGACAATCTTTTTAATTGTTTTTCAACTACTGCTGTTGATCCATTACTTTCATTACTTTCTTCTCCTATTATTACTTCATTCTCTTCGTCATCATTGTCATCAATAACATAGCGACGCCTCATTTTTATTTTTTGAATTTTTTAAAACAACTCGTTCACGCGGTAAAAAAAGCGCTTCAAACCTGTACAAATTTTTTTGTTGTTTTGTTAGTAAGATGGGATTTGATGATCTACTACCTTCGGAGAAGGTGAAATGGTTAATAGAGGGTCAAGGTTTGGATGATAAAATAGAGCAAAACATGGAGATAGCTGCAGATATTATTGAAAAAGAAGTTACTAGATACGAAGAAATTCAAGAAAAACTAAGAAGAGAGAAAAACAACGGAAAACAAGAAGATGAAGATGAAATACTCATGAGAGAAGTAAAAAGTGCAATGTTGCTTCAAGCTATGTACAACCTTGAAGATAAGTTATCTGCAAATAAATCTTCACAAGCCAACAGCAAGCCTTGAAAATCAACGTTGCTCATTTTATCATCTAAAATAAAGCCATCTCTACTTTCATTGTAAAGAATTTCATTGGTTGGTTTGCCTAAACGCCAAAAAATTTTGTTGAAAAAAAATAGGATTATATAATGACTACCCAATCTGCCACAACTACCGAAAAACCAACAGTAAAGAAGAATTTCAAATTCACAAGAACTCAAAGTAAACCAAGAGTTTGGGTTAGAGGAAGAGTATTAGGATATAAAAGAAGTTTAGTCAAACAATACGAACATATTGCACTTTTACAATTAGAAGGTGTTAGAGATAGAGATGGTGCACAATGGTATGCAGGTAAAAGAGTTGCATACGTATACAAGGCAAAGAATGTTGGTACTGGAAAGAACACATTAGACGGATTAAAAGTTATCTGGGGTAAGATCACCAGACCACACGGTTCATCCGGAACTGTTAGAGCAAAATTCAGTCCAAATTTACCACCATCTGCAATTTCTCAACCAGTTAGAGTTTTCTTATATCCATCAAACATCTAAATTAATGGTTAAATAAATTTTTTAAATAAAAACATAGAAATCCTGTAAAATTTTTACTTCTCTTTTTCATTCATTTCTTGCGTTAGTGCTGAGATTAAAAAATGGAAGAAAACGACAAACAAGAGTTAGCTGATTTTCTTGATTCTTTAGAGGACTTCACACCAGCAGTAAGTTTCTTTGATTTAGTTTTGTGTTAAAATAGTTAAAGATTCCGGACCAAGTGATTTCGTATTATCTTCAACAATCTGGTTTTAAAACTGGTGACACTAGAGTTTTACGTTTAATATCTTTGGCTGCTCAAAAATTCATTTCCGAAGTATGTACTGATTCAATGCACTTTTGTGAAAAGAGAACAGGAGGTAAACAACAAGGAAAAGAACGTAGATTAGTACTTAGTACTGAAGATCTTTCCAATAGTTTAAGAGAATATGGAATTAACATACATAAACCAGAATACTTTTCCGACAGTTTAGTCAATGAACAAATTTCTACGAACAGAGCAACATCATCATCAACAAATAATCCAAATATAGCACAAACTGGTAATAATCCAAATACAACAACTACAAATAATGTACAATCACCAACTAATGAATAAGAAATTAATATTTATAATTAAGCAAATATCAATTTTGTAATATATAAAATCATGAAAACATTTAATTAAACAGTTTTTATTATTTACAATTTTCAAAAAAATGCTTTGGCGGGATATAACCCTTGAACAAATACAAGAGATAACAAAGGGAGAGAAATTAAGTACGGAACTATTAAGGAAGTAAGTATTTATCATTAAGAAGTAAAATGATTGAGAAATAAAAAGAAATATTGATAAAGTATTAGGGTTAAGATTAGAATATAATTATTTAAATCAGAATCAATATGAAATTTTACTAGATTTCTTTTTACATTCTTTTATCTTTTCTTTTAGAAATAAATTTACTCCTGAAAAAATTAGTTGTTTCTTTTCAATAATAAAAGAATTACAATTAGATACAAAAAATCATGATATTAACCTTTACAATAGTTTTATTCACTTTAAACAGTTATTATTAAAATTTAGTGTACATAGACCTCCTTTTAGTATTGAAATTTTTAATGTAGATGATGTAAGAAAAATATCTGAATATGTGTATAATACGTAGGTTTTTAATTGTTTCTTTTTATAAATACAATTTGTAAAGATTTTATCGACATTATAAATTATATCAATATACTTTTTGTTTAAAACATGTAGCAACAGTGGAAAGTAAATTATATCAACCTTATATTGAAACACCTTTTGAAATGTTATCCTTAGGAGGCGCAATGACACTTGAAGAATGGAAAGAATTAGAGAAACAAAGAAAAGAAGAAGAAATGAAGAGATTAGCTGAAGAACAAGAAAAATTGAATACAACGAGTGTTGATGCATTAGAACGTTCAACAAGTAGCGCCTCAAATGCCACTTTTGAGAATGCAGAAGTTATAAACTCAACTACAGCAGGTACTTTCTCTACCTTATTAAATAGCAATGATAGAGTGAAATCTCCACATTCTCACATTAAAAAACAATTAGAACCAATTAAAAAAGAAATTGAAGAAATGACAAATAGTAGATTGAATTCATTAAATTCAAGATTAGAACAACTTGAAATTCAAACGAAAAAGCCAACATCAAAGAAATAAATGTATTGCCATTAAATTAAAACCATTATTGGTTTATCTTGTAGTCATTACCTCTTACTTGTACTTACAAAAATATTCATGGGAAATGAAAACCTAAAAATAATTCCTTGATCATCAAATAATAATAGACAAAAAAAAATGGAAGAAGTAGAACCTGTATCTCATTTATTAGAATTGGCCGATAAGAAATTCTTGTTAAGCAATGAAATTCCTAAAGTTAATAAAACAAGTACAGTTGAAGAAATTATAAAGATTATTAAAGAAAAGGGTAAGATTTAATAATAATTAAATAATTTATTTAAATAAATAATATAGAAATGTTACCATATTATGAAAATGTATTATTAGTTCAATTACCACAATTATTTAATAGAGATGAAGAATTAATAAAAACATTAAAAGAATCAAATGATAAGAAATTAACAGAATTAAATGATAAAATTAAAGATGCTGAAGAGAATTTTGGAGAAAATGAAGTCAGAGAAGCCTTATTAGCTAAAGCCCAATATTACTATAGCATTGGAGATAAAGAAAAAGCAATTGTAGCCTTTAGAGAAACAGAAACAAAGACAGTTGCTTTAGGACAGAAATTAGATATTTTATTTGCTTTATTAAGATTAGGATTTGCATTTGATGATAGAGATTTAGTTAAAAGAAATTTAGAAAGAGCAAATAGTATGATTGTTGAAGGAGGTGATTGGGAAAGAAGAAATAGATTAAAGGTTTATGAAGGTATTCATTTAATTACTATTAGAAATTTCTCAAGAGCATCTAGTTTGTTTTTAGAATCTCTTTCAACATTTTCTTCTTATGAAATGATGACATTTGAAAGATTTATTCTTTATACAATTGTTGTTGGAATGGTTTCTTTAGGAAGAAATGAATTAAAAAAGAATATTTTAGATTCATCTGATGTTCTTTCAGTTATTAATAAGATTCCAAATGCAGAGAATTTTGTTAATTCATATTATAATTGTCAATATAGTTTATTTTTAACATCATTAGTAGAATTATTAGATAATCAATTATTAAGAGATCGTTTCTTATCTAAACATATTCGTTATTACTCTAGAGAAATGAGAGTAAGAGCATATGGTCAATTTTTACAAGCTTATAAAAGTGTAACATTAGATGCAATGGCTGAACAATTTGGTTTAAGTGTTGAATTTTTAGATAATGAATTATCTAGATTTATTTCTGCTGGAAAGATTAGTGCAAGAATTGATAAAGTTGCAGGTGTTATTGAATCAAGTCGAACTGATGAAAAGAATGCTCTTTATTCACAAGCTCTTAAACAAGGTGATCATTTGTTGAATCGTGTTCAAAAATTATCAAAAGTAATTGATTTGTAATTTATAAACTTATTTTCTTTTTCTCTTTTTATTTTCATCCATATCCTCTGTATATTTACTTGTCTCTTGTTGTATATTACTTGGTTGACTATCTTGTTCATTATTGGTTGCGAGTTGTAGTGCTGCTCTTGAACCACTACCACTGGTTGCAGTCCTTGTTCCCATTGATTCACCTCTAAAACCAGAGGGTGTAATTTTAAAACGTATTGCTTCATCTTTACCATTAATTCCTTTTGTTATTCTAGCAATTCTATTATTCCCTGAGAATTCTAAGAAAATACCAAAAGTTACTTGACTCAACCAAGGTTGATTTAAAGAAGGAGCAAAATATTGTACTTGTTTTGTATGACCATATTCATCTGTTTGTTTACTAAACTTTGTTGTAACTTGATTAGTTGTAACTACTGCTAAATTAAATTCTTGAGCAATCTCTTTCAATTTTACACCTAAAGAACGTTTCACATCTTCTTTAATTTTATTATCAGATTCTAAACTAGATTTCCTTAAATGAAATGCAATACTATCTATAATTATTAATTTAACTTTAGAATATTGTTCTTGTTTCAATAACTCTGAAATAACTAAAATTAAACCAATCAACTCCCACAATGACATTATCCTATAATAATGTATTGAACTTAAAATCTTTTCAACAGTAAAATTCTCTAAACTTTGTAACATTTTCTCCTTTTTTGTTAAATCTGAATCTCCCCACTTGTTGGCAATACCATTCAAATGTGAAATAAAATGTTCAGCAATCTCTTTCGTTCTTTCAGCTGTGAAACTACCTTCAGTATCAATATAAATACATTCACCTTCTATTCCATCAAAAGCTGTTGGCATTTGTACATCAATTGCTAATTGTAAGGCTAATTGGGTTTTACCAACACCTGGTACACCACAAATATCTGTTATTACACCAGTTTTTATTCCAGAACCACCTAAGGCATTATCTAAACCTTGACAGAAGGTTTTTATATAGTTTGAAGGGTTTGTTTCTTTTTCAAACAAGGCTAATGTATTATTAATGAAAGAACTACCTTGTTGTTGAGTTAAACTAGCTTTAAATGGGGATTGATTATTATTATTTTGACTGAAATTTACTTGTGATTGATTTAATTTATTTCTCATGATAGAGGTACTTTCTCCTTTTACATACTTCATAATGGTATGACAGACATTCATGTCTTCTCCTATTAATCTTGATAGTTCTGATAGTTTTAAGTTTTTTATACTTCCGATGGTTAGATTTTTATCTCTAAGTTTATTGATTACGTCAGGAGATACTCCTTCAATATCCATTAATTCTTCATCAAAAGAATTATCCTCATGATTATTTGATGATACGTTAGACTGAGAAAAAAAAGAGTGTTGTTGACGTTGCATTTTTTTATGAATTGTTAAATTCCACTAAGCGATAGAACTGACTGTTTTTGTGAAGAATAAACACCATGAAAAAAGAACAGACAATTTGAAAAGAGTTATTGCACTCTACCTATTGAGACAATTAAATTTTTGTTTTTATTAATTCACTTATTCTTACCCTAAAGAGCTTTTAGGGTTCAAAAATTACCTCCCACTAGAGAACTAGTGGTAGGTGGTTTAATTGGGGCTGTTTGCAATTAGCAATCGCGCACATCACTTATCGATCAACTGTAACGCGAACCCCCTTGAGAAGAACTGATCGTAATACTTTGCCACTAAACAGACATTTAGCATTCTCAAAAATATCAATTATTCTTGCAAATATTATGGTTTCTTACTTTCCTCCAATTCACTTTATTGAATGAACGTGTTGCTGGGCCCAAGGTAAAAAATGAGCACTCACCATAGAAAAATTTTATATGTTGGGAATTTAGCTCCGAGTGTGAATAGAGAGATACTGCAACAATTATTTATTCCTTTCGGAGAGGTATTAGATATAACGATACCAGAAGATGAAGAAGGTAAACATAGAGGTTATGCATTTGTTGAATTTGAATTACCTGAAGATGCAACAGAAGCTTTAGATAATATTAATCTTAGTGAATTATATGGCAGAATTATTCACTGTAATTATTCAAAACCAAGTAATTTATCAAAGGAAGCATTTTCCGATTTAAATAAACCTATTTGGTCAGATGAATTTCAAACAACTAATGAAACTGTAACTAATACTTCTAGTGAAGATCAAAATGAACCAAATATTAAAAAAGTAAAATCTGATTAGAATTATTATGAAAAATCAAGTTAATTGAATAGATGGTGTTATTTATTATGAAAAGGTCTTAAGAATAACGTATGATGAATGTAATTTTCAAAAAATAATTACAATATTGGAACAAAATTAGTTTATTTTCTTTCTTAAAAGTATTTATTAGAATAAATTATTTCACTTTAACTTGGAACTTTATAGTTTTTTTTGCAATTGAGAATGTAATCTAGAGGAAAGATATTTATTAAAATTAATCCCTTTACTTAATCAAAATCTATGATTATAAATATTTGGAGCTTACCCTCTTTACAATAAATACTAGTATTTATTTAAAATCCAAAAAATGCCTTAATGTATTGCTCTCCAAAGTATTTTTAATTAAGGTTTCCTTGGGTTATATCATTATACTTGTTTCATTACTTGTGGTTTTATAGGACAGTTAAAAAGTTTATGAAACGAAGATAAAATGGTGATTTTAACTTTCTAAAAGTCTTCTATTTTAGATAGTTTGATTTGTACACGTTTCAAGAACACGTATATACCAATTATGAAATTGATTTTCATGATTTACAATTTCACACTATATAACAGCAATGCGATTTTCAACAAAAAAGAAGTCTATTCAAATGAATACAGAACAAGACGAATGGAATTTTAAACAAGGAACTCTTAAAAGTGCAATAACTAAAATCTGTACAGATATTTATGATGGAAATCAAGCAAATGTCGCAAAGATAATTGATCCAAATAGTATTAAATTTTGTTGCAGACAAATACTTGGAGATTCTTCATCACCTCAACAAGTTGCTACTATCTATTTTATTGATTCTAAGAAAACAATAATTATTGCATGTGTTGGAAGTAAAACTTTTATAGATTGGCTTTCAAATTTCACTCAATTTGAGTCAACTAATATTAAGGGCGTACCAGATTTTATTTGGAACAGTTCCACTGATATTTATGATGATTTTACAAAACATTGTTATAAAAGGGATATTAGTGATTATTTAATTGTTTGCTGTGGTCACAGTAGAGGCGGTGGCATTGCTTCTTGTTTAGGATACATGATAAAATCAAATCATAGAGAATTGGATGTTAAAGTAGTCACCTACGCCTGTCCTGCATATGCGACCAAAGAATTTAATTCAGAGTATTGTAAATTAATTGGAAATGATAACATTGTTAACAAGCTTTCAATTTATGATCCTATTGCTGCTTTAAAGATCTTTTATTTCATTCCAGGTCCTGTTACTTTTATTGAATTAGAAAATTATTGTGAAAATATTGTTTTGGGGCCTTTAGGATTGGTTGGAATTTCCTTAATTAATTCACTTTATGCATTTCTAATCAACGCTTTGGATATTATAAGTACAACAAGCATTGCGCAATCATTTTCTATTGTCACAACAGGAAGTGAAATGTCATTCCCCACAATTATTCTAAATACTCTTCTTTGCAATTTCCTTTATGATGTGGGAAACAATTTATTGAAAGGAAAGGCACATTCTATGGTTTATTATGAGTTAAATGAAAATGGACCAGTGTCAGAGTTTATTAAACATCTTATTAAATTATTGGAAGATGTTAAATTAGGGGTAACTTCAATTCTTTCGTTACTTTGGAAGGGTATATTATTATTTTATAATTTAATGAAGGAGTTGTGGAAAGAGAGTACAGATTTTATTTATAAGCTATTTGAGGAATTAAAGAAATTATTTATGAGTAAGCTTAAAATTCACTAGTGAACATCAATAATCGTCGTTAAAAAATATGATTTTCAAAAAAATTAAAAGGTTGCAAAAAAAAATGGTTGATCACAACACAAATCAACAACAATCCACTTCATCAACAAAAGAAGAAGAAAAAATTAGTAGTTCATTAAACGATGTTGAAAATATTTGTAAATTTGATTTAATTAAAATGGAAGTAATTTCTAAATTTGGTAAATTTGAGATTGTTGGAAATGGAAATAATAAATTAAATAATCCCCATGATATTATTTACAATAATAATTTAATTTATATTGCTGATTATGGTAACTATAGAGTAGTAATTTTAGATAATTTATTAAAGTATAAAAATGAAATTGAATTAAAATCTCATCCTTTTTCTTTAGCTATAAATAATAATTATTTATTTATTGGATGTAATAATACTATTTATAAATATAATTTAAATACTTTACAATTAATTAATGAAATTAAAAGTAATGAAAATTATACATTTAATTGTATTTATGGAATGACTTGTGATAAAGATAATAATTTATATATTTGTAATTTTGGTGGCTCTGAAATTATAATTTTAAATGAAAATAATGAATTTATTAGAAAATTTAAAATTAACTATTTAATAGAACCTAATAGAATTATAATTAATAATAAAGATCAAATAGTAATTACTTGTCATGGAGATATTCAAGTTTTTGATAAATTTGGAAATTTTATTTTAAATGTAAAATTAAGGGATTCAAATTTATGTGGAATTATTTGTGATAAAAATGATAATTATCTTATTTGCGATTGGGACAGTAGTGCATTATTATTATTAGATAATAATTTTAAATTAAAAAAAGAAATTAAAGCATTAGATTATGAAAATATGTTATTAGGTCCAAATGCAGTTACTTTAAATGAAGAAAATAATGAAATTTATGTTTGTGATTGTAATGGAAGTTGTTGTAAATTATTTAAATAAACTTTAAAACTATTTCAAATCAATAATTAAAAACATTTTCTATTAACAATACAAGCTCCAACTTCTTTATATTCTTCTTTCGTTATCCAACCCTGGAATGATGAAAGTGAAGCTAAAATAGAACCTCCTATCCAAACTGAGTATTTTCTTTCTGGTGGTGAAACAACTCTTAATTTCATTGAGGCTGGAGCTAAAGTTGTTAATTCTTTTGTAATTCTTTCAGTAATTCCTTCAAACATTGTTGTGCCGCCTGACAGTATAATATTTTGATATAAATCTGAACGAATGTCAATATCACATTTAATAATAGAATTAAAAGTTATTTCGTGAATGCTATCTATCTCCTTTTCAATCAAATTTGGTTGAAAAAGAACTTCAAGGCATCTAAATCTTTCATTATCAATCATTATTATGTTACCATCTGGTAATTCATATTCTTTAGAAAGATCATATAAATCTGTTGTCTTATTCAACTCTTCTTCATAATCTAATGCTATGTAACATAATTTTTCTTTTATATCTTTGACAATTTCCTTTTCTGTAACTGTTGTAAAAGAATATCCTTTTTTCATTAAGATTTTCATTAAATAATCTGTTAAATCTCTTCCAGCTAATTCTAATCTCGTAACTGCATGAGGTAATACAAATCCTTCATAAACTGGGGCTGCATGTGAAATACCATCACCACAATCTAGAACTATTCCAGTAGTACGACCAGATGCGTATAAAGATAAGGCAGCTTGGATAGAAATATTCATTGATGGAACGGAAAATCGTTCAAACATGATTTGTGTCATCTTTTCTCTATTTGATTTTGAATTTAATGGTGCTTCAGATAATAAGGTTGGATGTTCTACTGGATCAACTCTTAATTCATCGTAGAAAGTATAATGCCAAATCTTTTCCATATCATCCCAATTAGTTATAATACCATATTCAATTGGATATTTCAATTCAAGTATTCCTCTTTTGCTTTGTGCTTCATCTGCAACCCAACAATCTTTGTGACCCACCCCAACCATAATTGACTTGTTTTTTGGTCTACCAACAACGGAGGGAAATACACGTGGTGCATCAACTCCCGAAAATCCAGCTTTTATCATTCCACTACCATTATCAATAACGATTGGATTGTTTTCTTCTATTGGCATTTTTATTAATAATTTGATTTTAAGTGAACTTGAATCATATACTTCTTGATTTGGTGAACTATAGTTGAACAGTGTTATATCTATTTAAATAAAACATGTTTTACTGAGATGTTACTGTAAAATTACAAGTTTTTGAAAAAGTTAGTTATGGCAGAAAAAGGATTGTCTGAATGGTGATCCAAAGATTTTCTTCTATCTCTTTTTCCTTTACTTGAATTAAGCAATGACCTTTGATTTGGTTTAATATAAGGAGAAGAAGCATATTCAATAGCCTCATCATATTCATCTTCATCATCACTTTCCAATAGCATATTATTATTTTCTCTTGAAGAATGAAAATTTCCACTTGTGCTACTTATATTACTAATGACTGGTGAATTATTTGTGGCATTCTTGTGAATATTAGAAAACAGTGGAGAATCTACTGAATTTCTTCTATTTCTTCCTTGAATTGAATTCTTATCAATTTTAATAACAAGATCCTTCTTCTTATTACAATATTTTGGTTTGTTATTTACAATCACTTCTTCCTTCTTTTCTTCATTGCCATTATTATTATTATTATTAATACTGCTATCCATATTATTATAAATTAAATCTTCTTCTTTAAATTCAACTGCATAAACCTTCTCTTTTAATAATTTAACATCATTACAATTCACACTATAAAAATGTTGACCTAAAATTCCATCACTATCTTTGCCACCAAAAAAGAATAATTCATTTGTTTCTTTGTTAAAAGAAATAGATGAACCAACAACTTTTGGTAAATGAGAACCAAAAAAGTAATCAGTCAATCTATACCATCTCTTCTCTAAACAATGAAACATGTAGATATGTGAATCATAATCTGTTTTAGTAATTATATTACCACCACCAGCCATAATTAAACATGGATCTAAAGCAATCATTGAATGACAACATCTAGGGTTAGGGATAATATGATTATCTTTTGAGTAATGATCTCTTTTCCATTTAAAAGTATCTAAATTTAAAATATACATTACATTTGATGGACAGACATTTTGATATTCAGCATTTGACGTTAATCCACCAAAAACATATAACATATTATTAATTACATTAGCTGAATGACAACAAATAAATAATGGTCTATTTCCTGAATTCTCTTCATCTCCATTATCATTATCGAAAGCATTTGAGAAATTTCCTGTACCTCTTCTTCCACGAGTTTCAATTACTCTCCATTCATTCTTTTGAATATCATATTGATACAAGTCACCAAATAATATTTGTTTTCCTTGTGATCCTCCATAAATGTAGATCTTTTCTTTATAATAAAACATGGCCATTCCAGCACGTGGATCTGGACATATTCCATTGGTTTCAATATGACTCCATTCATTGGTTTCTGTATCGAAAACAAATAGTCCATTAAAAACTGTATGTTGGGTGTGTAAATGTACTTGATATCCTCCGAAAATATAAATTTTCTTGTCAACTACAACGGAACCGCAGAGACAACGTGGAGAGGGAGGTGTTCCTAAAGGTTCAATCTTTTCCCATATTTTTGTAGTCATGTTGAATACGTAAACATCAAGATGAGATCTACCCATTGGTTTCATTCCTAATAGAACATACATTTTGTTTCCAATTGTACAACTGCTATGATAGCAAATTGGACCTGGTCCTGTATTTTTGTATTGAACCTCATGAATGTGCATTTTTTTGTGGTTGAATTGATTGACAATTTTAGGGTTCTCAGTTTTAAATGGCTCACTCTGGAAATGGTAATTTATGACGTCTTTTTTGTAAATTGGAAGTGAAATAATTAACCATGATTGAGAATATTTAATTTTTGTAGGCAACAGACAAATTTAAATAAAGTTTATGTTTCAAATTAAAAACACATTTAAAATGGCTAAAAATAAAATAATTTTATTTGTATAATACTTGAAATAATGTTTAGGCCAATTTATAAGCTTGTTGAATTAAGCTAGGTCTAGAAGAAGTTGTTGAGGAGGAAATTGTAGAAGTATTATTATCCTTATTATCCATGTGTTGCCTTATTCTTTTGGAAAACAGATTTTCAGTATTCAGCTTGTTTGAGTTGTTAATGTTGGAAGACAACTTTAAAGTGCTAGATTGCTTGTAGTTTGGAAGACTATTCACACTGTCGTTGGAAACTTCATTTTCCAGCCAAGCTTGTTTAATTAGTCTTGATTGCTCTGGCAAAAAAGAATTACTTGTCGATAATAATGAGTTTGTTTGAGGTAAAGAGCTGATTTCTGTGTTTGAGCTTAATGTTGCACTTGAAAACGTTCTTGGGGAATAACTATTTACAATTGTTTCCTCGTCCATTTCTTCGCTTTTGAACGTTGCAATGGTAGATTTTACATCAGTAGTTTTATACCAATTTTCAAAATCCCTTTTTAATTTTTCTCTACTGTTGTCAAGAACTCTCTTTAAATATTCAATTTCTTTTTTGTATTCTTTAAGTTGGTCAAACTTCTTTTGGTGCTCATCTTTCTCAAAAAGAATTTTTTTCTTTAGCTCTATTTCTTCAGGGTATTGTTCTTCGTCTTCCTCATCCTCATTATCTTCATTTCTTTTGATTAAATTTTGGGTAGCTCTTTCCGTTCTCAGTTGTGTCAACTTGTTTTTTAAAGCATTAATTTCTGCTTTCTTATCATTTATGACTTTTGCTAGTTCTTTCGCCAAGATAATTTTTTCTCCTAGAATTTGCTTGTTTCTCTCTATTACATTATCTTTTCTATAAGTTCTTCTGAATATTTCAAACGCCTCAGCCCTTTCTTTCATTCCTACAGCATTAGCTACAATTGCTATCTTATCATTCGAATACGATGGTGCTTCATCTCCTTTTCTGGATAATATTTCATTTTCTTTCTCTTTCAATTTATCTTTGATTTGTTCTTTTGTAATAATTTCTCTGGGTTTTCTTTCTAAGGATTGGTTGGGTTTAGGTGATTCAATACGAGTTGATGAGAATGTTGTGGGGTTAGAATTATTAAGGGAAAAACGTGGTAAGCTAGGCTCTGGTATAGAGGGTTCTGTCTGTATAGAAACTTCTGACATTGCTTTTTGTTTTTTGTTCAACATAGAAACTAGAATATCGATTTCTATATCTCTAAGCTCTACTGCCACCATTAGATTTTTCAATTTTTCTTTTATATCCTCGGTAACTGTACTGTTTTCTATCACCTTATCAACTTTGGTTGTGGTTGGAGCTATTGGTTTACTTTCTTCTTTAGTGGGAATGGTGTAATTACCACCTTTCTTGGATTCTAATATAATTGCTTTAAAAAGAGAAAATGCCTCTCTTATTCTAAGGTGATCACCACCTAGATTAAGGTTGGCGTCCTTTTCAGGATCATCTATAAATTCCATTACTCTTTGTTTGATTACTGATATTTCGTTTAAATCAAGACTATCCCTATTATTTCCTTCCCCTTTGTAATATTTTAATTCTTCCTCTAATTGTTCAATCCTCTTTTTTAATTGTTTGATTTGAACGTGGGGATCAATTACTTCATTTACAGTTGGTTTTTGCTTTATACTTGCAACTCGCATAGCAAATTTACACGTTGACACAGATTCATTAATGTGTTTATATGAAGGATTTATATTGGCAATCATAATTGTTTTACAATTTCCACCTATGCTATCCCTTAAAACACAAGTAATAAGTGACTCTCTGTAAGGTATAAATTCAGCGTTTTCACTCACATGTTTTATGAATCGTTCTAGAAAAAAAAGTGAACCGTTAATGGTTTTTGCCTCATCTAATAATTCTCCAGTAGCATTTGTTTTGTACACTCTTTCGCTACCGGCCAAATCAACTAAATGTAATTTAGAAGCCCTCACAAGGGAAGAGCCAGGTTCTGATGACTCTATTTGTAAAGTAAAAATACAATGAGAACGAGTAGATTGGTCATTCATGCTAGTTTCACTTAATATTCTGTTCTTATCACCAATAAACAGTTTATCAAGTGCATCCTCATCGGTTCTCACACGAACACTGTTCAAATTTATAAGTACTATATTTCCATCACTATCTGTTCTAATACTAACTTTAGGAAGTTCAGACATGGGCTTTATACCTCTTTGGCGATCCAATAAATCATATCCATGCCCTTTATAAATTTCAAGATAAGAAAGGGAAATATTAAATTCTCTTTCTTTTGATTTTTCTATTTCTTCAAAAAGAAGACTAATAGCTCTTGGAATTATACCCCTCTTTTCATAGTCGTCCTCTCCTGTCATAGTATATGTCTTACCGGAACCTGTTTGCCCATATGCAAATATTGTAGAGTTATAACCTTGTAAGGCAGTTAAGACGCATTGTTTTGCACACCTCTCAAACACCTCATCTTGGTCTACATTAGTATCAAAAACTGCATTAAAAGCAAAATTATAATTCTCTATAGTATTATTAATATAACCCGATTCGAGGTTTTTGGGTCTATAAAGAGATAGAGTACTTTTCTCAAAGGATTGATCAACATTGTACTTGGCCAGTGCATCCTCAGTTGGACGCAAACGGCAATATACTTCTATTGTTTCAGATAGGTCTGTATAACTCATTTTTTGTAATAAAAAAGTTCCTCAATTATCTTAAAAAGTTTAATTTACGACCTATGTACATAGATTAATTTAGAGAAAATCCTCCCCCCATAAATCGAAGATCTGAAGAGGCAACCTTAATATCTTCTTGTTGTGATGATGACCTTGACTCATTTTCCTTCTTCTTTACCGCAAAGAATTTCTTTTTAGTATCATTCAATTCTCTAGTTATTCTCTCTTTTTCGTAGTCTTGTTGCTTATCTTTATAATGAAGATAATTTATCTCAGCAGCAAGTGTTTTAATTTGATTGTTTTTCTTCCTGAGGGTCTCTTGAAAGATATTTAATTGTTCAGCTACTTCTGGCCCAGGTTGTCTTTGTAAAATTACTTTTAATTTTTTGTTCATTTCTTCTTTTTCTTTAATAATCAAATCTTTCTCCATTACTTCTTCAGTTTTTTCAATTAGTCTTTTTTGTAATGTCTGAGTTTTGAGAACGAGTTCAAATTGAGTTGGGTCACTACCCTCTAGTTTTCTCCATCTATGTACATTCATTGGGTTTTGGAGCTCTTCAGACAATGCTTTAACTTTGTTTCGTTCTTCAATTATTTGTCGTTTCAATTGGTGATTTTCAGATTGGAAAGTTGAGAACTTTTTGATGTGTCTCTTTAATACCTGCAGTTGTCTTGTCAAATCCTTAATTTTAAGTTTTAACATTCTAATATCATTCAATCTTTCTCTGTACTGAACTGCCCCCTTGTCTAATGTACTGTTTTGTAGCTGAATTTTTTCATACAATAGGGCTATTTCATCATTTCTTCTAATTAATTGAGTACCAAGAACATCTCTTTCACTAACTACTGCTTCATAATCTTTTTTCTGTTTTTTCCTTTCATTATCAGATTGAAGTATTATTTGGGTCAATCTATAGTTTTCTAATTCGTGAGCCTTTAAGACTTGGGCTTGTTCTTCATGTTTCTTTTCTAACAACTTAACTTCTTCCATCTTTTTATCTTTTTCCTTTTCTTTTTCTTTGGCGTGCAACATTGCACTAGCAAGTGCCTTTTCTCTACTTGTTATTTCTTCTTTTAGTTGATCTATTTGTTGTTGCATTACTTTAAATTGTTTCTTCATATCCTCTGACTCCTCATAAGCAGCTATCAATGCTTTACTTTTGGCATTTCTTTCACTTCTAATAGTTTCGTACAAAGTTTGTTGTTGTTTTAATTTATCTTGAATGTCCACTATTTTCTTTTGTAATTCATTACATTCCATAGTTTTTATTTTTACTTCCTCTAATGCCATTTTATACCTCTGTTCTGCCTCAGCTGCATCTGTGGCATACTTCTCTCTTTCTTTTTCTAAGGAATACGTC
Source organism: Willaertia magna (assembly GCA_902984215.1). Lineage (NCBI taxonomy): Eukaryota > Heterolobosea > Eutetramitea > Acrasida > Naegleriidae > Willaertia > Willaertia magna. The sequence continues at coordinate 26,827 of CADWAF010000325.1, forward strand.
ATTTGTCTGTATTTTTCTGTTTGTTTACGTTCCTCTACAACTTCATTAGATAAAACTTTGTTATTCCCTTCTAAAACTTTAATATTATCTTGTTTATTTGTTTTCTCTTTTCTTAGTAGAACCAAACTCTTACTCAAATAATTTTTTTCTGCTGTTAATTTATCAACATTCTCCAGCTCTTCTTCTTTTTCCTTTTTTATTTCTTCTATCATTTTATTAAGTCTATTAATCTCTTCTCCCAATGAAGATTTTGATCTTTCAATCTCATCTCTTTCCAATTCAACAATTTTTTTCTTTTTCATTAAGGACTGATATGTTTGATGTAATTGATTTTTCTCCTCTGTTATTTCCTTAATTTTATTTTCTAATAATTTCTTTTCTATTTGAAACTTATCAAAATCTCCTTTCAAATTTTCTACAGCTCTCTCAGTTAAATCTTTTTCTATTAATGATTGTTCTAATTGTGAATTTAATTGTTCTATTTTCTTTTGTTGATTAACTACATGAGTTTCTAACTCTTTAATTCTTTTCTCTGCCTCAATCACCTTAGTTTGTTCTTTTCTTATTTCGATTTCTTTTTTTCCTAGTTCTTGATTTTTGTTTGACAATAATTGTTTGGATTCTTTTAATTCTCTGTCTGATTTTTCTTTTTGTTTGTACAATTGATCATACTTAGCTCTTTGATCGTTTAATTGATCTGTTAGAGACTCAATTGTAATCATGTATTTCTTTTTTTCTTGATTAAAATCGTTTATCTAAAGAAGTTGTTATGTTGTGATTCAATTTAAAACTTACTGTTATCTGTAAATTAGTCATTTCATTTGTAAGACTTATAATTTGCTGTATCTTTTGGTCTCTTTCTTTAGTTAAATCTTTTTTGGCTTTCTCAAGCTCAAAAACTGCTCCATCTTGTGTTGAATTATTTCCTCCTTGATTCACTAGTTTACTCAGTTCGGAAATTTCTTTTGTAAGTTTTTGAATTGTTAATTTTGCACTAGCCTCTTTTTCATGAGAGGCATTAATTAATTTCCAAGCCTTATCTATTTCTCTTTTTAGTATAGAAATAGTGTTTTGGTCTTCTTTAGATAAATTAATAGCAGTTTGAACTTTACTAGCATTAGCAATTATTTCTTGGGTTAATTCTTCACATTTCTTCATTAATCTTTTTTCATTCTCATGTGCCCTTAACAAGGTTCTATGTAATTTTTCATATTCTCCTTTAAACTTTTCTAAATGATCTTTTCCGGCCAACTCCATCAAAACTTCTTGAAAATCTCTTTCAAGAGTTTCAAAGGCTGTTTTACTCAAACTTAAGGCTATCTTATCCTCCGATTTTTCTTCATTTTCTGTCATTTTTTCCTATAAAAAAACTGTAAAATGATGGCGCCATAAAATAATTCAACATTATAATCTTTAAATTTATTTTGTGAAAGTATCTAAATCTTGTTGTTTCTTATTTAATAATTCTTCTGTACAAGCACAAGGTGTTTCCATATCTAAATGATATTCACATGTTGATGGTTCATCTACCTTAACTAACTTATTTTCAAGACCACAAAGTAAACGAACAATTGCTTTTCTTGCTCCAACTATGCAAAGTAAAAAATTAAAATTAACAAATATACAACATACCTTTCCAACAATGTTGACCGTCTTCAAACTTCATTACATTGTCATTCATTTCCTTAAATCTACCTAACAAAACAGAACTATAATTTTCCTTTTGATTAGCATCTTTAAATGGACAAACTTCATATGTATATTGTCTTTGTTGAATATTGAAACATTGTTCAGAAAGCTTAAATAATTCTTTAAATGGTCCATAATTAACCTTTAATTTCTTTTCTACTTCATCACGTTTATTTCTTAAATCAGATAACTCATTCTCTATATCATTAAATTCTTTTCTAGCTTCTTCAGCAGCTGTTTTCATTGTTTTAAATTCATTATTTGATTTAATATTATGGAAATATTTCAGTCGTAAAAGAGAAATAATATGTTTAATAAATTGTATTGGTTGTGTGAATAATTGCAATAAATCTGTAACGTAAATCAATACAATAAATAAATACTTACCTGGTAATTTAAAGTTAGTAACTTCTTCATCCTCTTGATAAACAGGGGTTGGCTCTTCTACAACCTTTTCACTTGATTCTGGATTTTCAGTATTTGTTTCAGTTTGTTCTTCTGTCTTTGGTTTTTCCTCTTCAGTTGGTTGTTCAGGAGTTTGTTGTGACATTTCTGAACGTTTCTTTTCTCTTAACATTTCTCTTTCCAAACCTTCAACAGTTTCCATCTCTTCTTTCTTCTTCTTTAATTCTTCTGATTTTTTACTTTTCTCATTAATTTCATTTTCTAAATTTTTAAATTCACTTTCTAATTCATTATACTTAGCCTTTCCATAATTAATATATTCGCTTTGAACAATTTGAAGTGCTTGTTTAATGGTATCAATTTCTTTTTCTAATGAACTAACAATTTCCTTTCCTAACTCTTTACAGGTATTTGGACAAACTTGCTTTCCTGAAGGAAGATTTTCATCAGAACCATCACAACAATCACAAACGCCACTTTTTTAATTAATTAATCATTATTGTTAAGCTTAACAATTACTTACTCATTAACTTTACTATAAGAAATATATTTAGGCTTGTAATTTCTATTTCTACAAAAGAATTTAGATTGTTTTGATAATGGACTTTCACTATTAGAACAAGCATTTGTACCTGGTTCATCTGATCCATCTTCACAATCGCAATAATCATCATTCACTAATTCAAAAGGAATTCTTTTTTTGATCGTTAAACAATTAAATTCTTGTCCTTCTTTCGTTTGGGTATAATAATTTACTAAATCTTGAGGAACACCTCTAGTTGTTATCTCTTTATCAACTAGTTGATGTGAGTACGGAATTGCCATCAACAAAGCAGCAATCAATAGTATTCCGACAAGGATTTTCATTTTTTTATTAATTTAACACGTCGTTATTTTAATCTTTACAAACATTGAGATTGAAATGAACAGGATGACATTCCAAGGTTTTGATGTTTACTAGGGCAATAGTTGGTTCCATTGTGAATGCAGGTACAGCTACAAGCCTAACCTTAACATTGTCAAATTCACAAAGTTTTGTTTCAAACTTTTTACTATTTCCACAAATATAAATGTGAGGTGTTTGTTTAATAATGAATGGGTCTCCAGTTTCAAATGGGTAACATTCTAAAAGAATGCGAATAAGAGAAAAACTGTAAATTAACAACTTACTTAGGGTATCAGGCGCAGAAGGTGCATAGTGTCCCCACTTTAAGGTATTTTCCATTACTTCCAGTCTTGATGATGTAACGTATCTCTCTATTCCCTCAATGGTTTGTCCAGAAGAAACGTAAACACTTTATGGATATTTAATTAAATATTAGAATCAATTATACTTACTCAGCACTATCTTCTTTGAAAATATGAGGATTTGTAACTAAGTGACATGTAGATAAGTTAGAACTTTTTGGTAACATACAAGGATGGATAGGTTGTTGTGGAATTGTAACATTAGATGGGTCATGTGCCCCAGGTCTAAAAACTTTAAGATAAATTCAAAACTTTAGAATTACTTACAATATATCAACATCAATGGTACTTGCTAATCCCTCTAATAAAGAATCAACTGAATTCATAAACCCTACAATAGATTGAAGATCTTTAGGCCTAAGAGACTAAAAATTGTCAGAATATTAAGTCCTTAAATACTACTTACACCTCTAACATCAAACTTTGTACTTTTATCAGTTGGTGCTGCTACACTATTCCCAGCAACTATAACCCTCGTTATCTTTGAAACAATACCAGATTGAACATTAAAATCTCCCAATAAACCACCTAAAAAATCAAAAGCTAATTGAGTTCTTAAATAATCAAACCCTGAATCTCCACAATTTATACCTGATATCACAGCAATATAAGATTCTTCTTTTACTTTCAAAGGTCTTTGAGGGGCAGGATCATTAAAAACAAAATCAGTTGCAATAAATGTACCATGACTATCAATCTTACCAACAGCTCCTACAATTATACCAGAAATTAATTGATTTGTCATTGTCTTATTTAATTCAGAATCTCTATTTTCAAAAACTACATTACATCTAGAACCACTACTATCTTCTAAAATTAAAAAGTCAGTTTCAGAAACACAGTTTTCTAGAGTATCATATTCTGATGAATCTTCTCCCATAGTTTTTTCCATTGTAAAATCTCTTAAAATATTTGGTTTTAATTTCATTTCTTTATATAAAGTACCAACAACTGAATATGTCACTCCATGGGTTAATTCTAACATTGTTTTAGCATGAGTTGTATTTGGAAATAATTTATTTAATTTTTTAAGTAAAGGAGGTTTTAATTCCGCAATTCTATTAAAGTATAATTTAGAAAATTGTTGTTCAAAATTTTTATTTGCTAAAAGAAAAAGAGATTTAGATTCAGTTGAATGTTCTACATGTTTTCTTTTTATTGGATTGGTTTCACTTTTTAACACGCTTGCAATAGGATTGAACGTTAATTTATCACCCAACATTTTTTCTTTTTTTTTTAAATTTTTTATCATCTTCTTTTGGCGGGTTCCAGAACATGTTGGCAGTTAAATTTTGTAAGAAAAAATGACTGCAAAGCAAATAATTTATAGAACCGAGTATTTAAATAAATTCAAACTTAAGAAACTGGAGATAAAAGATAAAATAAAGATTGTCGCGAATGGTGACAATCATATTGTTTTGGTTACTAATAAAGATGAAATATTTGGTTATGGATCGAATGAAGATGGTCAACTCGGAATGGGAGAAGTAGAAACTGTTCGTAATCTCACAAGGATTGATGGTTTCGGAAATATTAAAACAATAGAATGTGGTGATTCTTTCACTATTATTGTTAATGAAGATAATGAAATTTATGCCTCTGGTTTAAATTACTTTGGAATTGAAAATCAAAATAGTTTAAAAAAATTTACAAAAATTAATCCAAATAATAATTTACAAGAAAATATAATATCTATTAGATGTGGTTTTAATTTTCTATATTTAATAACAGATAATAATGGTTTATATGGGATTGGTTCAAATTTTCATGGACAATTAAATCTAACTCATTATTATGTTCAAAAAATTACAAAAATAGAACATCAATTTAATATTAAAGATATACAATGCGGAAAACATCATGCTATATTATTGGATAATTCTGGAAGGATATTTGGGATAGGATATAATAAATCTGGACAACTAGGTTGTGGAAATAACAATAATTTAAATAAATTTACAAAAATTAATTTGAATTTTAAAGTAAAAAAGGTTGCTTGCAATCCACTATCAACTTTAATAATTAATGAATTTAATGAGCTATTTGGAACGGGAGATAATGAATATGGACAATTAGGGCTAGGATATACACAAGACAGAAATATTTTCACAAAAATTACACTCTGTGGAGGTAGCAAAGATATTCATATATTTAAATCTTTTGGAAATTATAATGTTATTGTACAAGACGGTAGTTTGTATGGAACAGGGGATAATATGGACGGTCAACTTGGAATAAAAAGTAAATATTGTAAAAAGGAGGTTTATTTAGATAAATTTGCAATATTAAAACGTTTTGCAACAAAACTAAAATGTATTCATTTAAGTTTATTTTTTAATAATATAATATTAATACAGAGTAACTATAGCTTAACAAATCAAAATTTAAGTGTAATGCCCTTAATACAAAGAAAACTAATTGACCGCCAAATCCATAACACTTTTATTGATGTATCAATACAGTGTAGAGATTATGTTGATCTTGACAATAACAAAAAGAAGAGAAAGATCCATTAAACTGTTCACAACACTAATTTCCTTTAATATTCATCAATAACGCAACACCAAGTTACTCAACAATTCAATCCTCAATAAAACCTAAAAGTTCTTTCTTTGCTCTGCTTTCTTCAATTCAAATCCTCATCTCATTCCCAATTAACAAACAGCAATCTGTGTTGCAATTAAAAAAACAAATAAATTTTTTAATGCGGAAAGCTTCACTTATTTTTAGATCAAAAAAAATGAGTAAAGAAGAAAAGAAGGATACAACAACAACTACACCAACAACAACCAAGGAAGATAAGACAATAGATAAAGACGAAGATGAAAAGAAAGATACTCCAATAAATCCATTAGATTTAGAAGAAATTGCAATTATTAAGCGATACGGACAAGGAGCATATTTTAATAAAATGTAAGTTAATTTAACACAATTGGCTTAAACGATGATCAAATAAAAAAGAAAAGATACAGAGGATGCATTAAAAAAGATGGTACAAGAAGTAAATGAATTATGTGGAGTAAAAGAATCAGATACAGGATTAGCTAATCCTAGTTTATGGGATATTCAACAAGATAGAGCAACACTTCAACATGAAATGCCATTACAAGTAGCTAGATGTACAAAAATTATTGAAGATGATGAAGAAGAACCAAAATATTTAATTAATGTTCGTCAAATAGCTAAATATGTTGTTGGATTAGGAGAGAATGTTGCACCAACAGATATTGAAGAAGGTATGAGAATTGGAGTTGACCGTACAAAATATCAAATAAGAATTCCACTCCCGCCAAAAATTGACGCAAGTGTGACAATGATGACAGTAGAAGAAAAACCAGATATTACATATAATGATATTGGTGGAAGTAAAGAACAAATTGAAAAGATTAGAGAAGTTGTAGAATTACCATTATTACACCCTGAAAGATTTACAGATTTAGGAATTGATCCACCAAAAGGAGTTTTATTATATGGTCCACCAGGTACAGGTAAAACTTTATTAGCTAGAGCTGTTGCTAATAGAACTGATGCTACATTTATTCGTGTTATTGGATCTGAATTAGTTCAAAAGTATGTAGGTGAGGGTGCACGTATGGTTAGAGAATTATTTCAAATGGCACGTCAACGTAAGGCTTGTATAATTTTCTTTGATGAAGTTGATGCTATTGGTGGAACACGTTTTGATGATGGTGCTGGTGGTGATAATGAAGTACAAAGAACAATGTTAGAAATTGTAAATCAATTAGATGGTTTTGAATCACGTGGTAATATTAAAGTATTGATGGCTACCAATAGACCTGATATTTTAGATCCTGCATTGATGCGTCCTGGTAGACTGGATCGTAAGATTGAATTTGGTTTACCTGATTTAGAGGCAAGAACTCATATCTTTAAAATTCATGCAAAGAATATGAATGTTGAAAAGGATATTAGATATGAATTATTAGCTCGTTTATGTCCAAATTCAACTGGTGCTGATATTAGATCAGTTTGTACAGAAGCAGGTATGTTTGCTATCAGAGCAAGAAGAAAGACTGTCTCTGAGAAGGATATGCTTGACGCAATTAATAAGGTTATTAAGGGATATCAACGTTTTAGTACAGTTGGTTACGTTGAATCTCAACATATCCAATAATTATTGTAAATTGTTGTAATAAATATACTTTTTATTTCTTTTTTTTAGCTTTAGTTGAGGCTTTTAATAATGTTAAGAAATCTTCATCCCCACTATCTTCTGATTCACTTTCCACTTCAAATATTGAGGTATTATTGTTTACACTTTCATCTACTTTTAATTTACAAATTGAAGTGGTTGTTGTAGTAGGTTGTTGAGTTTCATCAAGTAAAACACTTGCCTGTGTTGTTGAAATAGCAGTTGTTCCCCTCAATGTTTGACTATTGCCTCCTTCTCTTTGACTACTTATTACAATAACTGCATTTCTTCCAACAGGAGCTTTTCTAAATTTCTTTGCATTGAAAGATCCACCATTATTAGCACTATTGCTTCCTGTTTTTTGGGAATTAGTAAGTGTGTGCGTTTTTTGAGATAATGGTTCCTCTTTTGGTGTAATCAGATTAATATATTCAACAACAATAAGAGGTTCATCGTTCTCTTCTTCTTGACTATCCCTCTTTTCTTTTTTAATTTTCTTTTCTTCTTTTTCTCTCTTTCGTTTACTTGTTTCTTTTTTAACATTTTCAATATCACAATATTGTGTTGAGGAAATAGGATCTAATGTTTGAGGTATCTCAATACCTAACTTTTTAGGTGGAGATTTAGATTTCTCATCATCCTTTGTTGTTGTAGACGTAGTTTCTTCCTTTTTTATCTTTTGAGAATTTTGGTCAACTTGTTCATTTCCCTTTGTTTCTTTTTGAGAACTAACCTTTTTGTCATCATTCTTTTCTAGTTGTTGTTGTTGAGAATTTTGATTACTTTTCTGTGAAGAACTATCTTTCTTTTGAGAAGTACTAAAGAATATTTGAGAATAACTATCTTCATCATCCTCTCCATCACTTACAATCTCCATATTATCTTCTTTTTTTTCTTCATTCTCCACTTGTGTTGATTGTTCCTCTTTACAAATACTTGATGTTATTAAAGAAAGAGATTGTTGTTGAGTCTTATTCTTTAGTTCATTATTATTACTTTTAGGAATAGAAGGTTTCCTTTTTAAAGTTACAAATGATTTATCAACTGATAAAATTGAAGCTAAAATATCAGAATTATTAAATAATTGAAAATTATAATAATTTAATTTTAAATTCTTTTCTTGTTCTAATGGAAAATCATTATCTAATAAAATACAATAATTTTCATATTTTCTACAAAATTCATCATTAATCTCTTCTTTAGATCCATCAATTAATATACCATTACCTCCTTCAACTAATAATTTACTCTTTTCAAACTATTTTTATAAATATTAAATAAAAATATTAAATAATTACTTACAACATTAGATTGTAAAGTTAAAAAATTAATCCCCTCAAACATATTTTTTCTTGCTTCATTTACCTTCAAATCTGGACATTTCCTTAAACCAATTTCCTTCCAACCAAATAAAGTTTCACTATTTGGAATAAAATCATTTTCATTTGGAAATGTATTAATTTTTCCTTCTTTAAAATTCTCTAAAGCTTCAACAAATTTCATTGTAATAATAGGTATACATTGTAATAAAGCTAATGCTAACTTTTCAGTTATTGTAAAATCTTTACCTTCTTGTACTATTAAATGTGTACATTGTGGTGACCAGATGGTTGCATATTTTACATCAATTGATTGACAATATTTTGCTATTCATTTGGAATAGTTAATGTAAAATCATTTAAAAAAGTTAAAACATTTAAAAACGTATCAAAATTATCTGTCACATCCCAACTTAATATTCCAGTAAATATTTTCTCGGTGTTTGTTTTATGAACTATTGTTTTCACACTTGTCACAACACCAAAATTTCCACCTCCACCTCCTCTTAAAGCCCAAAATAAATTAGTATTATTTTCTTTGTTAACCCTTAATACCTCACCATTTGCTGTAATCATTTCAACTTCAATAAGGTTATCAATAGCTAAACCATAAGAACGACTTAGCATTGAATAGCCACCACCCAACGTGTAGCCAATTACACCAACCAAGGGACATGTACCTGCAACTGGAACATATGGAGCTAAGGAAGGGTAGATAACAGACCAATTTAATCCAGCTTCAATCTTTGCAATGGCAGAACGATCATTTATATTTGCAATGATTGATGTCTTATTAAAGTATTTCATGTGTAAAACAATGTCTTTATTTAAACAGTATCCTGTAATATTATTTTAATAAATTTAATGAAATAATTAATAAATAATTAATAAATTTTTACAATACCTGCTGCTGAATGTCCACCTCCCCTAACAGTCAACGTTTGATTATACTTTTGTGCAAAACGTATAGTTTCAATTATATCTTGATTAATTACTGGAAGAACTAATAACTTTGGGAATGATTGATATAAACCATTATCAATTAAAATCAAAGAATGATAATCTTTATCTTCAGGTGTCAATATAGAACCTTTAATTTTACTTTGCAAATCATTGATAGGAAGAACAAAGTTTAATGACGGTCCAATAAGAAACAGTAAAAACAATAAAATAGCTGCTTCCACAAAAACACCTTGTATAAACATTATTTTTTGAATTGCTGAACTAGAACTCTTTCTCGGAGATTGAATTTCGTTTACAAAAGTAAGTGAAAATGTCAACCAACAAATTATTAATCTAATAGTTTGTCTTTTCTCCAAATCAAGAAGAAAATACCAAAAGCCAACTAACAACTGAGAGTTGCTGGCAATCCAACAATTAATTTTAATCATTTCAGTCCCACCCTTTTATTTTTGTGAAATATCCTTCCTTGACTTTTTTCTAGAAATTGAATTAAAAATGAAAAACGATGAAATAGAAGGGAGCATAAAAGAAGAAAAAAGATCAACGCCACAACAAGAGATAATGATAAGTAATAATAATAACGAAAATAATAAAGAAGAAGAGACTACTATTATTGTTTTAGAAGATACAATTGAAAATGACATTTTGAATAGTAGCGAAGAAGAAGAAGAAACAACAAATGATGGATTAAAGGCCTTTTTGGAAGAAAATTATTTTCTTCCACAATTCCATCAACAACATACAAATCATGCCATTCTATTAAACAATGGAGAATATTGTATGAATTGTAATTGTCAATTCCTTTTAGATAATACTCAACTATCCATTCGTAGAAGAAAAACATTTCAGTTTTTAAAGGAAATGATCCAAAAAGAATTAAATCAAACGCAACAACAACATTTTTACAATTCACAAATAAATCCTTTTATTATTATAGATAATAATAAAGTAAATTTAATTGTAAATCAATTATTGAAATTAAGTTTAACATTGTTGAGTAATGAAATTGATTTTATTAAATTAAATAGTAGAACTACGTTAGATGGTGAGATACTGGAAAGTATAATTGAGTTGTTATTTGAGATAATGACAGTTGATAGTTTGATGGATAATTTAGAATTAATTACAAATATGGTAAGTATTTTTTTAATTTTATTTTATTTAATTTTTTGTAAAGTTTATTGAATTTAATCAAGATTGTTTAAAATATTGGATTTTATTTTTATGTGAAATGTTTAAATTTATTGAAAAGAATTTACAAAATAATATTTTAAATAATAATTTAATTAAAATAATTGAAAAATTATTAATTTTTTTACAAAATTATTTAAATGAAGATATTAAAACAAGTATTTATTTTATTTTACATTTATTTTGTAAAAATATTTATGAAAAGGAAATTATTTTAAATTTATTTAATGAAAATATTTTTTTAATTATTTTTGAAAATTTAATTAAATCAGATTGTAATGATTTACAAATGAATATTTTAGCTTTATTTTTTACAATAATTTCTTTTGAAAATATTTTAGAAGATTTAAATTTTATTTTTTGTAAACATTTTACAAAAATGAATGATGCAATTATTTCTGTAATTTTATCAACAAATATTTCAATACAATTATTAAATATTAAAATTATATTTTTATTATCAAAAAATTGTAAAGATTTATTACAATATTTTATTCAATCAGATATTACTGATTTTTTATTTGAAATTTTAAAAACAAATTCAAATATTCTTTTGGAAACCATTTTATTAATTTTAAATTTATTTTTAGATTTACCAAATTTTATAAATAAATTTATTTCTTTTGGAATTGATAATTTTATAACTATTACAATGATTCCTTATTTAGAAGAAGGTAAATATCTTAAAGAAGATGAATTTATCTTAATTAATAAAGAACTAGAAATTATCTTAAAAGTTTTAAATCAATTTACAATGATTGAAATTAAATATCAACAAACAATTAAACAATTAATTTATTTTTTAGATAAATTTTATCCAATTTTATTATTTCATTTAAATAATAATGAAGAGAAAGATAGAGTATTATCTTGTCATTTAATAATGATTCAATTAATACAATTTATAATTAAACATTTAAGTGATTCTAATGAATTATTAATAGATCAACATCAAAGTAATAATAATGAAGAAGGAAATCAAGAGAATGTAGTTTTATATCAATTGATAATGAAAATGACATCTTTTATATCAAAGATATTTGAATTATATGAAGATTTATCTATTCAATTAATGAATAGTTCTCTTGTTGTAAATAATAATGGAAATGTTGAGTTATTTGAAGAGAATTTATCTTTTTGTTTTTCAATTTATAATTTAATTATTTATAAAAAGAATTTATTTAATAGAGAATATGAAAATATAATTATTTATTTTGAAGAAAATATTTTATTAACAAGTAGTAATAATATATTTGAAATTTTAACTACATCAAATTATTTACCTTTACTTTTTGAAATATTTAATTTTTTATCAAATCATTTACAATTTAATTTATTTAAAGAAGAAAATAATTTATTATCTTATCATTTAAGTAAGTATAATTACAATAATATATTTATTAATTACAATAAATAGTTAATAGAAAATTATTTTCTACATTATCTAGAATAAGTTTATTAGTTGAAGAGAATCATACTTTACAAACTACAATGAAAACATTTATTGTAAATGTATTTTGTGAAATGAAAGTATTTCCTTTAGAAAAGAGAAATGATTTAATTTCTTCCATTACAAAATTACAATGTAAGTTATTTTTATAATTTATTTTTTTTAATAAATTATTTAATAAATAGTAATACCATATAATTTATTAAATTTATTAATTGAACAAGATGATAATGATTTACAAAAAGAATTTATAATTTTATTTTTTTATATTTCATTTATTCATGATGATTATTTAATTGAACCACAAATTATAATTGATTATTTATTACAATTTATAAATAATTATAATAATTTACAAAATTTAAATGCAATTTGTAAAATGAAATGTTGTGAATTAATTTCATTAGTTTCATTAGGTTTATTTATTGAAGATAAAAAAATTTATTGTAACCAAATTACATTACAAAAAAATATTTCTTTATTATTTGATAGTTTATTTTCATTACAAAATTATTTTACAATATCTGATTTTAATAATAATATTAGAAATGATATTATAAATTCATTAATGTTATTTACAAAATGGTTATCTTTCCAACAAGAAGAATTCCAAAATAAGGAAATGATTAAATTATTTTTTAAACAGTTAATTAAATTAAAAAAGTTAATTACAATTAAGGAATTTATTGTATTGTTTGTAAATGCTAGGTTTGATATGATTCAATTTATAATTGTAAGTATTGTAACAACTATTTAATAATATTTAATTATTATTATAAAAAGGAATTACTAAAAGAAGAAGAACAAATTGATAATATTTTATTTTGTTTAGAAATGATAACTGAATATTTAAAAGAAAATATAACTTTACAATTATCTTTTATTTCTAATCAAATAATTGAACCATTATTATTTATTTATTATACTAATTTAAAGAAAAATAATTTAAATGATTTATATATAATTAAATTATTAAAATTAATAGGAAATATTTTATATTTTAATAAATATAATAAAATTGAATTATCTAATTCAATTACAATATATACTTATATTATAAAAATATTAAATTATTTTACATTTAATTATAATATTTCAGAAATTAAAAATATAAATATGTATTTAAATATAATTTCATTAATTTATTATTATTGGATTGAAAATGATTACAATAACAATATTAGAGTATTATCTATAATAGATGATTTATCAAATAGATTAAAATTATCTTTACAAAAGATAATGGAATATATTCAATTTAAAAAGGAAAATGAAATTATTTTATTATTGACAAGTTTTTTACAATTAATTATTTTATTAATTAAATTATTAAGTATTGATAAAAATAGAAAGAGATTACAATCTATTTTATTTTCATTAGATAATTATTTTGATTATTTTATGAATTTAATTTTAAGTAGTTCTTCTCCATTAATTAAATTGTTGACATTAATTTCTTTTTATTTCCAATTATTGAAAGTAAATACATTAAGTATAAATTATGAATTTAAATTTATACATTCATTATTATCCAACATGTTAAGTGTAAGTAAATTTTTATTGTAATTTTTGTTAAAACCATTAGAGAGAAGAATTATTAAGGATATATTCCGTTTTGTTAATCGAATTATTGGAAAGTAATAATGGAAATTTATTCTTTAGTAATAACGTTTGGAATGAATTTATAGTTGATCAATTATTGATTTCTGAAAATGAATTATCTACTTTAATTTATTTTACTTTATTATTTGAAAATGTTAAAGATATTTCAGTCAAATTAATAAATTCTAAGGAATTATTTGTGTTGTTAGATGAACTGTTTAAATCAGAGGAGAATACAGAAGTTACTAATTATTATTTGTTGAGGTTGACAAAACAATTATTTAAACATTCTAATAATTTGCCTGATGAAAATATTGTTAGTAGAATGAAACAGTGGATAAGTGGATTAAAGGGTAATGAGCAGGTATTATTTCAAAATGGTGAAGAAGATACATTAGTTTCAAAAGATATTAACGATTTATTTATAATAGATAAATTATTAAGGGTGAAATATTTGGAGGGAAGCATTCCTCAATATAATGAATTACTTGAAGAAATGAAAAAAGAAATGGAAGGTATACCTTAATATTAAAGATAATGCAGTATTCTACATGTATTGTATGTACTAGACTTGAGGTTTGAATTTAACCTTATGGGCTCATGGACCAAAAAGAGAATGAAGGAAATATTAATTAACCATAATTTTAAAGTTTATTTTTTCTCATCACTTGACCACCCCAAAAATTTACCTTCTCTTTCGCTGGGTGGCAACACTGTAACTACGCAAGTAGCAGCAACAAGACTTTGGAATGCTTAACTACAATACTCTCCTTCATGTAATATAGTGACGATGTTCTGTCCAAACCTTGAGGCTTGTCAGCATAGAGGTCTTCCTGTAAAGGTTGAAATCTAGGGTGTATAATGAAGTTTGAACCGGGCGAGGCTGGATAACAGAGCAGCTCATAGAACTCTCAAGCGATAAGGTTGGATAGCAGAACTGAGCTTGAGTATGAAGGAGGTGTTGTGTGTGAGTCTGACTAAAGTTTTTTAAGTTCATAGAACGACAGTTCTTTTTGCTGCCTTTACATTATATGTATTCGCCCATATATAAATTTGTAAATTTGCAAATACATATACGGTACTGACCCTCAAGTAAGCCTTTTAAAAAATTTCTTCTATGCAAACCACTGAAAAACATAAAAAAACACCTTTAAAAATGTTACGCCCCACGTGGGGCTCGAACCCACGACCACCAGGTTAAGAGCCTGGCGCTCTACCGACTGAGCTAGCAAGGCGACGTTAGATTGATCCCAAAAGGAAAATGGATTGAAATTCACAAGATTGGTCTTTGTCTATCTAATTAGTCTTCACCAAAATTAAACGAAATAAAAAAAATGAAAAAAAGGTGTTTGCGGCAGCCGTGCATTGTGGAAATAAATATCGGAAATGAATGTTTTCCTCTAGAATATTCAATACACCAATGTCCCATGCTTTTAAAACAAGAAATTGTAAATATTTTTCCAGAACAAAAGGAATTATTTAAAAGTGAAACATTGCTTATAATTCCTACTATTCAACCTGTAAATTGTGAAGTATTTGAATTCACTATAGAAAGTGAACAAGAAAAGAATGATAAATTACATAAATTTTTTAATTTTTGTAAACAATTTCATAATTATATTACTGAATTAAATCAGAAAACAGAAAAGAACTATTGGTTTGATTATATAGACCCTGTGACAGGATACCCAATGATATCTAAACGAGCTGGAATGACATATAGTGAAGTAGATGCTTGTGAATGTCTTTTACCAGGATATACAGTTAACTATGCATTAGGTGATTGTAGATTAATATCCCACCCAAAATGGAAAACAAGTGTCTATCCAGCAACATGCTTTACAACATGTCCTTTTCAATTACTAGAAAACTTTTTTAATCAATTTAAAACTTAATTTTTAATTTGTAACTGTTCTATTAATTCTCTAGCTTTCCTTAATTCTTCTTTTAATGAATCACATTCCTTTGTTTTCTCTTCTAACTGTCTCTCCAACTCACAAACCCTTCCCCTCAACTCTTCATTCGTTTGTATTTGAAAAATACTTGTTGGTGTTATAGGTGCATTACTCGTAGGAGTTGTTGCTGATCCTTTCTTTTCCTCTTTCTCTTTAATAGAAGGAGCTCTCCAAAAAGTACCACCAAATACATTTCTCTTTCTTTTACCGAATATATCTGGTTCTGTCTCATCACTTGCTTTAACGGAATCATGAACTACCATTGTATTCTCTCCAGATAATCCTAAAAGTGCAGCTATCTCGGGATCCATTTCTTCTTCTTCATTATTTTGTTCTTCATTGTTAAAGGGTTCTTCTTCTAAATGATTCATTGTTTTATTTGAACTTTCAAAAGCCTTAAAACAAGATAACCATCTATTTAACTCTTCTTCAAAAGGACATACAAAAACTTCATTAACATCTGTAGGTTTTAAAGATATAGGATCTA
The DNA here is from genome assembly GCA_902984215.1 of Willaertia magna. Lineage (NCBI taxonomy): Eukaryota > Heterolobosea > Eutetramitea > Acrasida > Naegleriidae > Willaertia > Willaertia magna. Next base: position 43,289 of record CADWAF010000325.1, read on the forward strand.
ATACTTGTAAATAAAAACAATAAGGATGTTCTTCCTTTTTATATTCAACTAATAATTTATCTTTTGAAAAATCTATTCTACAACTTAAAACATCTGCAACTCTATTCTTCTTTTGAGTTGAATAAAATATTAAATTATTAGATTGAAATTCAGCATAAATAATTGAAGGTTTTTCATAAGTCTTTACATTTAGTTTTTGGTTCTTTCTAATAAGAAATCCTTCCATTATTGTTTTATTTATAGATAATTGACTATTATTTGTTGTTATTGTTAATGGTTGTGGTGGTGGGCTTTGTGTTTTCATTTCTCTTCCATTCATTTCTTGTGGTATAATTAATTTCTTACAATAATTAAAAATATTATTTTGAATTTTAATTGAAAAATCTTGTGCTTCTTCCATTGATTTCATTATAAAATTAATTTCCGAAATAAAATTATATTTTGTTGTTTGTTTATGTGTTGGTGATTGAGTATTACCTAATGATACAACCCATAACAATTCTGTTATTGTTATTATATATCTATTATTATTATTATTTGTTGATGATGATGAATTAAAAGAAGGTAATAAATATGTACAAGTAAATGGTGTTAATTTATAAGTTTGAGTATGTTCTGATTGTTTTTTAACTAACAATGTCTTTCCTTTTAATCTCATACTACATTTAAACATTTGATCAATCTCTCCAGACACTACATTCTTCTGAATTAAAAAACCTTTCCCATCATAAACTTGAAAATTCATTTTTTTTAAAGTTATTTCCACCCATTAAATGCAAGAAATTGACAAGAACAATAATAATTTAACGTTACAATAATTTATGTACATAATGATTCGAAGAAGATAATGGGTTTGGTCAAAAATTACAAATGGAAAGTTGTTTGTTAATTAGTTTGTTTTTGAAGAACTACTTCCACCACAACAACCTGATCCACTATTTGCTTTCTTTGAATTTCCATTTTCATTCTTCTTTTCCTCTTGTTGAGATTGATTACTGACTAACTTTTCAATATTAATTGTTTGAGATGGTTGAGAACTCTCATTACCAATATTATTATACTTTTCATGAATTTTAATCACTTGTTCAACAACTAAAGACACAGCTTTATCAAGATTAATATTTTTGAAAGCACTTGTCTCCACCCAACCAACAAATCCATGTTGTTTACAGTAACTATCCATTTGTTCAGGAGTGAAATTTAATTTATCATGAACTGGTAAATCAGATTTATTAGCAATTAAAACGCAAGGGATAGGAACGTCATCTGTATCGTTTTGATCAAGTGGTGGTAAAAAAACTTTTTTATCGATATCTTGTTTCCAAAATTCTACATTGTTAAATGTTTGTGGATTAGTTCTATCATACATAATGATTCCTACAACAGCTTCTCTATAAAAGACAGATGTCATTGATCCAAATCTAAATTATTGTAAAATATTAAATTATTATTATTTAATACTAACCTTTCTTGTCCAGCCTAATAAATAAATAAAATTAATAATTAATACATTGAAATTCAAATTAAAAAAACATACTATATCCCAGAATTGTAAATTTATAGAAGTATTGTCATCTAATTGATATTCTTTATAGGCAAAATCGACACCAACCTAAATATTAAATCCGATCAATAAAAAGTTGCGAAATCTAAGTGTTACATACCGTCGCTTTATACGTATTCGAAAAATAGTTATTTACATATCTTTGAATAAAAGAACTGTTATTAATTTGAAAAATTTCCTTTAATATATTTCTTTTAATATTTCACTTACGTTTTCCCACAAGTACCATCCCCAACAACAATAACTTTATACATATACTTTGCTGATGGTCTAGATGATGATTTTGAAGGTGCACTTGTTGTTTTCTTCATTTTTTTACTTCTTATCAAATTACTTCGGAGGTTATCTCCAGCTCCTAATTTTCTAAGTTACCCTTTTTCAAATTGAAACAAAGCATGCCTTCTTACTCTACTGGTACAACTTTTACAATCGTATTTCGTGACATAAGCATGCAATTTAAAAAAAAAGTCAACCAATTTAAAAAAGCAACCAAATAAATTCAAAAATAGGCTACCCAATTTAAAAATAAAAATATCAATTTAAAATTTTGGTCAAATAATTTAAAAAAATAATCATCCAATTTAATATTTATTGCATGCATCATCCCTAAGATTTATTAATAAATTTACTT